>JAURVB010012012.1:0-32181 GCA_033002965.1 Piper betle | reverse complement strand
TGCGCCAAAAGCCCTTGAAATCTACCTTTTAAATGAATAAGTTTTGTTCCTGTTCAATCTAGATCAAAATCATTCACTAATATTGCTTTTAAAAAATGTTGTACTTGCATATAAAATTTGATCACTAAAAATTTAAGCCGATAATTTTGCACATTGTAAATATTCTTGGGAGCTTCATTTTTCTTGTCTATGAAATTTGAGCAAAATTAAATTTCAACATACTAGTTTTGTGCATTGTGTTGATCCTTTTTGTTGGCTGAGTTTTATATAGTGAAACTCTATTTCCTTATGAGAATTTTTATCCAATTCTGGTAAATGATAGTATAACTATTTGTTGGTCACAAACTCACACCAATTGACCATGACTTAAAATAAATTTATTTTTATCTTAAAATGGTCAGATTCAATATTTTTTCCGCCTTCATCTTTTTCCGTGACTCTACCTCCTTTAAAAGCCCTTCTTTTGTTATCATTTCACCTCAAAAACTTACCTTTTTATAATTTCTTATTAAAAAATTCATCTAACAAATATAATAATAAGCCCACTTACTTCATCTTCTTTCTTTACCTTCGATCCGTTACAAAATCACCTCTTTATCATCTCATCTAAAAAATATACTCTTTTTTCGTCTTCCCTAAATTTGTATTGAAAAATTGGTTAAAAAGTACACTCCACTTTCTTCACTACCCTCCTACCTGACATCTCACATGCTTCAAAAGTCACTTCCCTATTATCATTTTATTTAAATTATATTAAAAAATCTACTTAACAAATACATTAATAAGCCGCCTTTATCACTTTCCTCCCTATTTCTTTTTTACATCAAACACTCATATTCCACACTCCACAATTATTTTATCGCAAAAACTCACTTTTCCACTGTACATCGCCTAAGTTCGTATTCTCAAACATACTTAATAAGTACAGTAATAAATCCACCTTCTTCGTCTTACTCACCTACCTTCATCCCACCTAAATTTTCACCTAAAAACCCTACCTATTCACTATTAGGTATCTTAAATTTATATTAAAAACTCCTTTAAAAATTAAATTGAAAGTGAGTCTTTTAATATATGTTGATTTTTTACTAGAAGAAACCCACCTTCTTTATCTTTTGTCCAAATCGGTTTATTGGTGTTTTATTAAAGAGTTCATCGTCTCCCTCCTAGACTCCACGTTGACCAATTAATTAAGAAAATATGGTTTTGGCTAATTAATTCTCGTATTTTATTGTCTACATGCTCTATTGATCTTGTCGATAAACGGTCGGTCCACATTTGCGTATGTTCGGCAACTTGCCCGATAAGCAGCAGCATCATCCCACTAACGGCTCGTCCGGACGAGTTCGCCGGAATATGCGTCTCCGGTGACCGCCGGCAAGGCGGAGCCGACCCCGGCGGATCTCCGGCGTACCAATAAGATGCTCGAAGATGCCGGAGCTCCCCTTCTCCGGCGGGACCGCCGGCGGGCTCTGGACTCCATCTCTTCTGGGACAGCTGCTCGGCGCCTGCTCCGGCCGCCGGCTGTTCGCCGCCGGAAGGTCGGCCCACGCTGCCATTCTGGTGCGCGAGGACTGGTCCGCGCAGATCTACTTGCAGAACCACCTCGTCAACATGTACTCGAAGTGGGGGGTGATGGAGTGTGCCCGCAAGGTGTTCGATGGTATGCTTGTGAGGAATGTGGTTACTTGGACTGCGCTTATATCCGGGTACGCGCAGTGTGGGAAGGGTGAGAGAGCGGTGGAGGTCTTTGCCGGGATGGTTGCTGAGGACCCAGGTGTTTGTCCGAATGAGTACACTTATGCTAGTGTGATTAGTGGGTGTGGTGAGCAGGGTCTTCTGCAGCAAGGAATGCAGGTGGTTGTGTTTTTTATTTTTTATCATTCATGTTTTAAAGTTTTGATTTTTGAATGGAAACCATGTTGAGTTTCATTATTATCAGGTTTGCAAGGAATGATAATATGGGGCATTCGCAATCAGTATGATGCCTATCTACTAATCTGAAAAAAATTAGATAATGGGAGGATTCTAAATCTTTAAGACTTGGTTAGATGTTCCCCCTCCCCCTCCAATGGGTTGCACACCATGAAGGGAATTTCAATGAATAAACATGCCACTACTTTTATTTTTACGTTTTCTGATGCATTTGAATTGTTTTGATTAAACGAACTTCCAAGGAATGCAGGCTTCTTCATCATTCGTGTATGAAATTTATGAATTGGCCGTAATCTTGTCATGTTTTGAAAACCTTTCCGGAGACATATATTGTCAATCAATTTGATGCCTATCTAATAATCTGAAAAGTAGGTAATGAAAGGCGGTTAAATCTTTAAGACTTGATTTGATGTTGCTCCCTTCCAATGAGTTGCATTACGAAGGGAATTCAATGTACCAACTTGCCACTCTGTCTATGTAGAGGTGCTGTTATGTCATGGTTTGATAAGTTGAATTTCATTGTTATCTGCTTTACAAGGACATGCTGATGTATAGCATTCTCAATTGGTCTGCTGCCTACATAATACTCGTAAAACTTTATCTTATGTTCCTCCCTTCCTATTGTTGCAACACATATGTAAGGGCATTCAGTGTATACACTTTCCAGTATGGCTATATGCAGGTGTTATGTTATGATTTTAAATGTGAAACAGTAAGTTTGTGACAAATTTTTTGCTGCAATACCAACACTGCTGGGATAAGAGGATGATGATGATAAAAAATGGATGGTATTTTCATTTGTTTGTGTTCTTCTCTTGCTTAGGCTCACGGTCACTGTCTTCGAAGAGGCTTTCTGGCCTACACAATGGTCTCCAATGTTGTTGTCACGCTTTATATGGCGCATGGATTGGTGTATGAGGCGAGGATGGCGTTTCAAGAAATTGTTAGTCGGGATGAGGTATCATGGAACTCACTTATATCGGGTTATGCTCAGAACGGGCAACTCCAGGATGCAGTTCAAACTTTTTGGAGGATGAAGAAAGTAGGAGTCGTTGTGACCTCAACTTCTCTATCTTCTGCTGTTTCTGCATGTGTGGTGGACAAATTTTGTGGTAGGCAACTCCATGGACTCGCTCTTAAAATTGGATTGGAGTCGGATTGCTTTACAGCCTGCGCTCTTCTAAAAATGTACTCTAGGTGGAAGGAGATGGTTGATGGATGGAAAGTTTTTGAAGCTCTTGAATACAAAGATGTTGCATCATGGAATGCTCTGATTGAAGGCTGCGGTGGAAGTGGTTTTGACGAAATGGGTCTCCACATTTTCTGCGATTTCATGGAATTTGGCCCATGTGTAGACGACATCACTATCATCAGTGTGTTGGGTATTTGCACCAGTTTAGTGATGCTTGTGTTTGGTAGGCAGGTTCACTGTCTAAGCATTAAAACTGGCTTGGAAAGGAAGGTCAAGGTTCAGAACTCAACGATAAATATGTATGCCAAGTGTGGAAGTCTTGATGAGTCAATGAAGATCTTTGGGAACTTAAAAGATCGAAACGTTATTTCATGGACAGCTATGATAGATGCTCTTGCTCGTCATGGAAAAGTGAATGAAGCCATGCAGCTGTTTGAAAAGATGAAGAGTGAAGGAACAAAGCCAAACAGAACCACCTATGCTTGTGTTCTTTCTGCATGTGGGCACGCAGGGTATATCGACCACGGGAAGCGTTTCTTTCGATCCATGACCATTGAAGCAGAAGAAGAACATTATCTTTGCATGGTGAGGTTGCTGGCAGAAGGTGGAACTTTTGATGAAGCCGAACAGTTTATTAGAAGCTCGCCGAAGAAGTATGAAGAAGCACTGTGGCAAGCTCTTCTTGTGTGCTGCAAGAACTTCAACATGCTTGACAAAGGACTGATGATTGCCGAGAAAATAAGAACAGCAGAATTGCCTTGTAAGCCGCCAATGATAGTGTTGTTGTCTCAAATTTTTGCGGCAGTTGGGAGGTGGGATCAAGTAGTAGAGTTGAGAGGAGAGATGAAGAAGATGGGATTGAAAAAAGAACCTGGGTGTAGCTGGGTGGACCTTGATAATGAATTCAAGGTGTTTGGGATGGAAAAACAAATGGCATATATGTGACTGTGTATAAGACCTTATTATACTTCGTTGCAATCAGGCATGAGTCATTCATATTGGAGAAGCTCATTGAGTGAATCGAGTCGAAGTCACATCGTTGTGGTTCACAGTAAATTTGAGTCAACTTAATATTTATTAATAATATAATTTATTACAGTAAAATTTATTTTTTAAAAATATCTTATAATATTGCAAAATGTTACAAATATTGCACATCAAATATAAATTCTCCCACATATTTTTTAATTGTTATATGAAATCGTTAAATCCTAATTTTTCATTACATTAGTTCTATTTTCAATAAGATAATTAAATACAAGCATCTAAAATATAACCATGTTTACACAACATAAAATTACTTTGCAGATCAGGTTCTATCAAACAAACTTTTAGCCACTTGTCCATGTCCCGGATTAGGCTACACGGCAAATTCGTTCCCGGCCTTGTAAGTATATCACTCACATTCATGTTTTAAAGATGTATCCTCACTTAGGCATAAACAAGAGGTGCAATTAAAATTTTTCCTAATAATGATATTGATGGTCCCTAATATTAATTAATTGATTAGTGCTGCTGTGACAGAGTTGATATTAATTAATTTAATTAATCCCACTTTAGGTGGCATCCTGTCCAGTCCCCTCTATTTTTTTCATATTTATATCTCTATTATATGACTCAATATCTTCACCATACAAACAGTCTTCTACAGTTCTAGTCCCCTCCAACGTCACAGGGAAGAAGACCCGCTACTGCACCTCCGCCCGCAACCATGTCCAAGGGTCCCGGCCTCTTCTCCGACATTGGAAAGAAGGCCAAAGGTGGTTTCTTTCTCATCATTTTACTTTTGTTTTATAGTTTTTTGATTCGTTTAATGGTTTTGTATTTGGGTTTGGTGTGATTGTGGGGGTTTCATGGCAGATCTGTTGACCAAGGACTATACCCAGGATCAGAAGATTACTGTTTCCACCTATAGTGATGTTGGCGTGGTGAGTGGATTGGATTCTGGCTCTTTTTTTAAAAAAAATGTTTTGTTTTGGTTGTTTGATTTTATGATTGAGCTAGGTTTTTTTTAAGGTTTGTTGGATAAAATGGGGTTCATGTCATTTTGATTAATTAATTGGATAAATTTAGGGCTTTGTTGATTTTGTTGTTGTTGTTGTTTTTTTTGGTGATGTACAGTAGAAGTTGCGCAATATAGGTCTTGCCTAAATTAGCTGAATAGCAGTCAATTGGGTAATTTATTATCAAAATTGTTTCATTGAGACCATTGTATTGTTTGTTGATGTGTGGATATTTGGGGAATGTCGTTTTTCTTGTCTATTGATTTGGCTATTTTATTGTCCTACTACATGATTGAGGAATGGTGGGAGGAGGAAAGGGTGAGTAAGATAAATCAATCTTGAAATCAGGACCGAGGAGTTTCTGTTGGAAACCGCACAAGGGAGGTATAAGTTGTTTGATTACGCACATAAAGGGGCGATGGAATCAACCATACTCAATTTTTCATTTATAATACCCGATGCTTTAAAATCCACAACACATGTATTTACAATCTCAGTAGAGAAATAGTGTAAATAAAAACTGAATAAAAGACTATTTGAGCTGGAAAACCAAAAACTCTCACATTTAATAAAGCTTATTGTATTGCAAGTGACCGGAAATTCCTGTTTGATGGGGAAATTTGTACTTACCTTTGCATGATATATCCAATTTTTTATAAGTAGCTTTGTTTTCTTTTTAAATTTCCTCTTTTGATGTGATATATTGCCCATAAGAATATAAAAGTGACGTGCATTAATTTCTCTTAGTTTGATGTTTATTCTGCTGTGGTGTCTGGTCTTATGTGTTTTTAATTATACCCTTTTGAAATTAAGTGCCTTTTCTATTGTCTTTCTGTCATGTGAATGTGGTTATATTTTGAAACTTAGGAAAAATTTATATTTTTTCTGTTTGTTCTGCACTTTACACCTTTCAAGGCAAAATTTCATCTTCATTAAGAATGTGTTGTTGGAGGCATTTCTTAAGCAAGGAGAAAATTCTGCAAAATTTATTTTTACGTACTTGTTTTCTGCCTTCCTTAGGGTTTGACTTCAAGTGCTACAAAAAAGGTGAACTATCAACTGGTGATATTGCTGCTGGATACAAATACGGTAACACTTCCATTGAAGCCAAAGTCGATTCTAATTCAAATGTGAGTCCCATTTTTTAAAAAAATGGTCACGAAGTTTTAAACTCTAATGTTTCAAATCCCTAACATTCTCAAATGCTGCATTTCTAGATATCTACAACATTTACTTTCTTAGATGTCTTTCCATCCACAAAATGCATCACGACTTTGAAATTTCCTGATTATGCTTCTGGGAAGGTATGTAAATATGTTAAATTTCACTTGACACACAATATATGCAGATGGTTGCCTTGCTGTTGACATTTTATTTGAGTTTAAACCTTCTTCTTATATTTGAATTTGACTGTGCTGTTGTTTTCCAGGTGGAGTTTCAATATTTTCATCACCATGCGGCATTCACTACTGCTGTTGGGCTGAGTCAGTCCCCTGCCTTGGATTATACATTGACTCTTGGAAGCCCTGGCTTTGCCTTGGGGGCTGAGGCTGGTTATGACTCTTCTTCTAATACTTTCACCAAGTATAATGCTGGGATTGGTGTAACAAAGCCAGAGGCTAGCTTTGCTATTTTTCTGTAAGTTTATTTTCTTCCATAGAACTTTTATTTGCAAGGGAGATAAAGTCAATTTTTAGTTTTGGATTTTGTATAATTGGAAATGTTACAACTTGCATGTAATGTGGGTGTTGTGGGTGTTCTTACTTGCCTATTCTATGATCACAAAATAATACATGTTAAATATGACTTTTTGGAGTTGGCTTTCTGCTTTTATAGGTAGAATGTAATGAGGTGGTACATGTTGTTTGTTGCAAATGTTTGACAAGTTCGTCTTTTTTTTATGTATGCGCTTTAGGGCTGACAAAGGAGATCTGGTAAAGGTATCCTATCTTCACCATGTATATCCGGCTAAGAATACTATTGCAGTAGCAGAGGCTTCCCGCAAACTTTCCACCGGCGAGAACTCGTTTTCTGTTGGTGCTGCACATGCCATTGATTCTCTTACACTTGTGAAGGCCAAATTTGATAATCTTGGTAAGGTTAGTGCTCTTCTTCAGCATGAACTAAAACCCAAGTCCGTCCTCACCATTTCAGGAGAGTTCGATACCAAAGCTTTGGAGAAAAGCCCCAAACTTGGACTGGCTCTTGCACTGAAGCCTTGATTCTCTTTTATGCTTCAGATTTGGCAAGAGTTTGTCTCCATATTTTCTGCTCAGATTCAAATAAAGCTAGCGATTTTGACACATAAATTTTGTGGGTGATCTTGTACGTCCCAAAGTGGATTTTTTCAGTTAGATCGTTTTATGTGGGCGTGAAATAGTCAACACTGCTTTTTTTTTGGGGTCAGTAGTAGGGTAAATAATGCTCCATAATTGAAGCGTTTGATAGTACCTATTCTTTTTTGTGCTTATTGCATTGCCTTCTTTGTGTAATGTAGTGATAACCTCGCTCTGTGCCATTGAATAGAATTCGACGTTAATGCTTACCATCTCCTTTTGCCGTCAAATCACAGGTGCCCGTGTTGATTAAAGCTCAACTCTGCCGGCATTATTCTTTTTTGAGTTCTGATATTGTATGTTGTCTAGGCAACGATATCATCGTTTATGGGAAGTTTGGTTATGAGGTGTTGGGTTACGTATTTTAAGGGTTTTTTTAAAAAATAAAATGAGAATAATAATGACTTAAAAACGTGTTTGGAAAAAATATTAGCAAAATATAAAGTGACAAAGATATTTTTTAAAATATTAAGTGTTAAAATACTGAAAATAAAGGTTGGTCTTTTTTATATTTTTAAACCCTTAGAATAAAGAATAAAACTGTTTCGATAATTATAAGGGTAGACCAATGATCAGTTCTGTCATTTTTTATAATTATAATGAAAAAAAATTTGCGATAATTTTTCTTAAAATTTTATATCAATTTTTTTACTATAACCAAACACTCAATTAGGGTAGACCAATGGGTTACAAATAATTAAAAATTATAGAAACAAAAGAATGGATTACATCTAATATCCCAAGAAATTTTGCTAACAGCTTTTATTGTTGTTAGAAGAGAGTAAAAAGAGATTAATTTCATGACAAAAGAATATGGTATTTAATCAAATTAAAATGTAACAAAAATAAAAAAATAAACAAAAATCATTATTATGTATTTTATCACCATTAGTGAGAATTTAATGAGAATTTATTTCTGAGTAAATGTTTAACATAGGCTGTGTGCATTGGTACGTTTTTAATATCGTACGAAAAGAAAACACTTTTCGAGTGTTGGCACTAATCATGATTAATTAAGGAGGAGAGAATCTTCTGTTTCAACAAAAGATGGGTCCCACCTAGACGGCCATGACTCATGAGAGCATGCGTCTCCGGCACGCATCAGGCCTTCGCGTTGACTTCCAATTTTGTTAAAATACACCACCAACGGTGTCACACGGTTAAAAGAGTGATTTTGTATATTATTTACGATTTAAGAATGTCTTTGTTATTATATATGTTGTTCATGATTCAAGGGTATTTATTTTGATAATAACTTAATTACTCTTATGGTAAAAATGTTATTTAAATTTTAATAGAAATATGAATTGGGTTTTAAAAAATTAATTAATCAAACTAATAGATATTTTATTTTTTTATTTTTAAAAAAATATTGAATGTGGCCTTTTCTTGAGAGGGAACGACATGGGGGCAATCATATCTGACCATTATTCATCGGCAAGATTTAACTATTTCTACTAGTATATTGTTTGATTTACCGTTTTTTTTAAAAAAAAATTTTTTTAATACATTGTCCAACCTAATAGAATAATTAAATTATTATAGAAAAAAATATTAAATCGTGAATAAAGATACCTTGAATAGTAAATTATATATTAGACTATCGTTTTCTCATAAATTCTTATTCTTAATCAACCCCAAATAAGCTTTGTAAAAGTGAATATTTGCACCTTTTTTTAATGATAAATTAAAAAAATAAAATTATCTTATTCATAAAATTTTAGAATTATTTGAATGGAAGTGGGGGCACTCAACGGCGTACCTTTAATTTTTCTGAGTCCGAGGAAACAGAAACGGACTAGGCGGTGGGCCAGTGGCGGGCCCCGGCACGACCCGCCTTCTTCTTCTTCACACTCCCACTCCCTCGCCGCCGATGTCCGCCGGCGGCGGTAAGGTGAAGGTCGAAGCTTTTTGAGGTATGGATTGGACCCACTTCCGGCCGCTCGACGAGAAGTCCTTGTTGGAGTACGTCAAGTCCGTCCCTCCCTCGCCGCCCTGCTCGCCGGCGACGGCGACGGCGACGAGCTCGGACGGCTGCAGGTCAAGGAGGTCGGAGATGGCAACCTCAACTTTGTCTACATCGTCGTTGGGCCCTCCGGCTCCTTCGTTCTCAAGCAGGTATTGGTGTTTTCGTCTTCAGAGAGTGGGATTTGTTTCATTTGGTTGTTCATGCTTTTTGTGCAGTTTGATGTGACAAGAATCTGGTCTTTGGTGGATGTTGTTTCTCAGATGCTATTTTCTTTTTGTTTTTTTTTTGCTTGGTGATGTGTTCGTGATTATCGTTTTAATGTTGCATGATGAGTTTGAATTATGTAGTGACCACCGTCGGGGGTGGATTGTGAGATGGATGATTTGGGTGATTATAAGATGAGGTAATGTGAAATTTTTGAGAAAACGGAATGAGATGATTTGTTGTGTGTTCTGCGATGATTATGCGTTTGTTTTATTGAACTAACGGCAGAATGATCGTTGAGTACGTTATCTGATGGGTGATGTGATGATATTGACGATGAATGGCAAGAATTTGAGTCTAATTTGGGATGGATAATTTTATATATCTTTGCTATTACTTTTTTCCTTCTAATTTCATGTCTACTTTCTTGACAATAGTTATAATTAAAATGCATGGAACTTTTTCTAATGGCTAATTGTAACTTGTGTTTTTAAGAATGTCTTTAGTCACTGTTTTTAAAAAAATAGAAAGTAATATTTTTTTTGGCATGATGGAAATGTATTTATTGTCTACGTATTTTCTCTTCTTGCGGTTGTGAAGGATTCTAAGAACTTTATGCTGCGAAGAAAACATTTTTTGTTTCTGAAAAGTACAAGGGCTTATGATTCTAAGTGGTGATCTTGATCATGTGATTTCTATTCTTGCTGATACCTAGTGAGTGATGAATATTTTTTGGCAATATCAGGGTTTGCCTTACGTTCGCAGCATTGGGGAGTCGTGGCCTATGACAAAAGAGCGGGCTTACTTTGCTGCAAGGGCAATGAGAGAGCATGGGCAGCTCTGTCCGGAGCATGTTCCCGAAGTTTACCATTTTGACCGCACTATGTCTGTGATTGCAATGCGTTACTTGAAACCACCACATATTGTTTTAAGGAAAGGCTTGATTGCTGGAGTTGTCTATCCGCTGCTTGCAGAGCACATGGCCGACTATATGGCGAAAACTCTTTTCTGTACTTCTCTTCTTAACCTTTCGACAACAGAACATAAAAAGGCTGGTAAATACATATTTAGTTTAATGCCAAGATTTTTTCGAGTATTGTGCCTGAGCTTTTCATTGCTTTTGTCTTTTTCATGAATCATCTTGTATAATGGCTCGCTCTGTTAAAAAATGTATGAGTCTGGGTACCTACCTTCCTGGGGTTAGTTGTCGCATTTCTTTCTTAGTTACTTATGTTTCATGGGTTTTGATTCAATATTTCACCACATTTGAACCTACACTTTGAGTCATTCTGCTGTATCTGAGAGCCAATTGTTTCCGATTGTTGTTTGGTTCTTTAAGATGGAGTATTTCTTTGTTCTAGTAAAACTTCCTCTCTCGGCAAATTTTAGTTGGTGTTTTCTCTTGCTGTATGCAGTGGCTGAATTTTGTGGCAATGTGGAAATGTGTAGATTGACAGAACAGGTTGTCTTCTCTGATCCTTACAAGATCTCTCATTACAATCACTGGACATCTCCTTATCTTGATCAGGATGCAGAGGCAGTTCGTGAAGATGATGCCTTAAAAGTTGAAATTGCTAAATTGAAATCCAAGTAATGCTCCTTGCTGTCAGGATTGATCTGATCTGATCCTTGTTATTCTTTTTGTTGTAAACTGTCAAATCATAAATATGAGATATAATTCTGAACGAGTAACTAATATGCAGGTTTTGCGAGCGAGCACAAGCCCTAATTCACGGTGACCTGCATACTGGGTCTGTTATGGTGACGACTGATTCTACTCAGGTGATAGATCCTGAATTTGCTTTTTATGGACCGATGGGCTATGACATAGGAGCCTTTTTGGGGAACTTGATTTTGGCTTACTTTGCTCAAGATGGACACGCTGATGAACATAATGATCGGATAGTAAGTGCTTTATTTGGGATCCTACATTACATGCATTTGAGAATGATTGTGGAAGAAATAGAGGATGACCTTTGTCAAACTGGCAATATTCAACTTTAATGATGCAAATATTTGATCTTTGAAACCTGTACGATCCATACCAAGAAGTGCTATTTTTTCCATTGATCTTGCTTCTTTTTATTCAATTTCCTTGCGTTCCCTCTCATTTTTCTATGCTTTTAGCTTCTATAGGAACTAGATGGGAGGTGATGGCCTAAATGATGATATAAGCTAATGCATATTTATACAATCTAATGCAGCAATATAGGCAATGGATATTGAAGACACTTCAGGAATCTTGGAACCTATTCAAAAAAATTTTATTGGACTTTGGAACGAGAACAAGGACGGCCATGGTGAAGCATATCTTTTGGAAATATACAACAAGCCTGCACTTCAACAGTTAGCGCAGGAAGAGTACATGAAGGATTTGTTTCATGATAGTCTTGGATTTGGTGCTGCAAAAATGATAAGGTAAGATCATTTGTTCTTTTAATTTCTTAGGAATGTATGCACATATATTGCTGAGGAATAATTCCAATTTGGGGACATAAGATTGTCATTTCCATCCCAATCTAGTATCCATCTTGATTTAGGATTTACTGTTCATTCAGGCCTGTACATATTCTAGTATGAATTCATTTCCTTGGTACTGACAGTCTGACGTTTAGTAAATTATGATTTTTTGAGCTTTCTTTACTTTGTCATTTTTACCTGCTTGAACCCGGTTGGAGGCTCTGTTGTTTTGTTCATCTGATTTCTTAATGTGCCTTGCAAGAGCAATCTCTCTTGGGTGGATATATAACAGCACAATCCTATTAGAATTGTATTCTCCTCATTACAATTTTCAAACATAATCAATGCTTGCTTACTCTTACGAAAAATATAGAACATTAATTGGTATTTGCTATCTGGCTCAAGGATTGTTTTGAGACGTAGGGTGCAAAGTAGACGAAGGATGAACTGAGATGTGAATATATAGGGTTATTTCTTATGAGTTCAACTTTAAGCATGTTCTTTGAGGTGGGCAAATGGGTCCTTGTCTTTTGTCTTTGTGCATGCATCAATAGACTTTGGATGTCGTGAATGCATTTAGTTAATAATTCATGACATCTTCCAACACTCGAAAATTTATCACACACCTTATGCAGGAGAATAGTGGGTGTGGCTCATGTTGAGGATTTTGAGTCAATCCAGGATGTTGCAAAGCGCGCATATTGTGAACGACGTGCACTTACATTTGCGAAAAGGCTTCTCAAGAAAAGATCGGAGTTTCTCACCATTGAGCAGGTTATCTCGGCCATCGAAGAGACTTCACTGTGATATGGTTCTGATCAACAGCTAATACCAAAGTTATTGTGTCAAGAAGTTACTTTTTTTGGTTCTCATAGAAACTTTCTGTTTATTCCTGAGAGATCTTATTGAGAAACATATGGTTATAATGGTTACCTACAGCCTACGCATGGCTGATTATAAGGTTCTGAGAGTTGCCTGTGCAGTTTCAAACTGTCAGTAAGAGTAATACTCTCCGCCTTGTACTCGCATTACCACTTTCAATAAAAGAATCTATTTATGTGTACATACCAGGAAGCTAGAAGCACATAAAAAACTGATCATCTTAAATTTCAATAATGAATACAACACTCTGGAAACAGAGCCATTTTCCATGAGGATAGATTAGAGTCCAAGCTCTCTTCAAATACATTTAACAGAAGAAGGTCCACACTCGAGGATCTCCATAAGCTGGCTAGCTAGTGACCTCCTCGCCGGCTTGGACCTGAGTGAGCTCTCCATGAGAATAAAAAACTGGTAGCGGGCGCCGGAGTTGTCACCTCCTTGCAGTTGTCGAGAGGCCGCAAACCTTCAAAAAGTAAGGAATCGCTGGCCACCTCCATGTTAACAGCTTGTGTGATTGTTATGGGCATATCTGTTGATGTATATATATATGTTTGAGGAGAGGTACCTTGTGCAAGTTTGTCTATTTCTGATCAGGAGGGCTCCTAACAGTTGACATTTGAATGTAAAAAAGTGAAACGTTCAATTTTGATATGAAAAGAGAGGAGGAAGATAGTCAACTTGTGGAGGGTGGTAGGTTACAACACCATACAAGTAGGGCTTTTAAGTTTGGCAGCAAATTTGAGCCTTGGGCATGTAAGCATAAGTTAGGTCCTAACTTCTTAGCTTATTTGATCTATTACTTTGTGGACGATAGTAACACTTCCCGCCATCTTTATAAAACTATAAAACGAAGTTTCTTCTTCTTTAATATGTACCTATTCTTGTTTTTCTTTTAAACAAAACAAATACCATTAACCTGCAGCAAAATACAACTGTCTGGCATAGTTAGCTAGGTTATGGGCAGCAATATTAACAGACCTGCTTGCCCAATTGATATTAAGCAACTTTAAACGATTCATACATTCAAAAGTTATATAATAATCACACCAGTTTATACTATCGACAAAACCATTAGACAGTGTCACTAAATGCAGGCAATCTGTAAGAACCAAAAAATGCGAACTTCCTCCTGACTGTGTAGCCCAGAGCAAAGCATGAAGGAGCGCATCTATTTCTACTCCTTGTGCATTAGCAGAAGATTTTGAGATTCTATAGTCTACAAAAAAACTTGGTTAGGATCATCACAAACAATAATAACCCAAGTGGCAATATTATAATAGAAGCTCCTATGTGTAAAACTATAGACATTCGGATGGAGGAAATTAAGAGATTTGAGAACACTTAGCTATTTTAGGCAGGCACTGTGTATGCCTTCTTTGTATAATTTAGTGATAACCTCACGGTGCCAACTGACCCGTTTTCAAAACGGGGCGTAAAGGGAGCGCAAAAAAATGGAGTGCAGCTAAACATTTCCTATAGTGTATAGTAAAAATAATTAACTTAAACTATTAGTATTAATAATAACTTTTCTAAAAATCATCATTAACCATGAATTACGCCACTGATTGCTATTAACTTCCAAGGTGATTTCTATAAAGTTTCTAACATTGTAGGGGAGGAAAACACTTATTTTCTACTAAAAACTCATGTTGGGGTTGATAATCACGGATTAGTGTGGTAAGAATCTCCTTTATCAGCAAAGATGGCTAATGGCTCCCAACTCCGTGGGCCGAGCACATCCTCGTAGTATCAAAATTTTCTACAAACACCACCATAGTTTCATTCTGTCTGCCCATTTAACTTACTAAGTCATCCATCACACACGCAATATGGCGAGGAAAAATTTTGGCCATGCTACTTTATATACATTTATGGTCGAGCACAAGTAATTTAAGGTTTAGTAAAATGAATATTTTTACAAAATTATGTCAAAAAATAAAATATTTTATTCATAAAAACTTCAAATTATTCAATGGTGGTGAGCGCCGCCAGGGGCGTACCTTAAATTTTCCTCAGCCGGTCCGACAAACAGAAACGGAATCGGCGGGCCCCGCCGAACACGCCGTGTCCAAGTACAATGAACCAGCCCGTCACGACCGCCTTCTTCTTCTTCGCTCTCCCACTCCGTCGCCGCCGCCCTCGCCCTCGCCCTCGCCGTCGCCGACGCCGTCGCCGACGCCGCAGCCGCCGGTGAGGTAAAGGTCGAACCTTTTTGAGGTATGGATTGGACCCAGTTCCGACCGCTCGACGAGAAGTCCTTGTTGGAGTACATCAAGTCCGTTCCCTCCCTCACCGCCCTGCTCGCCGGCGACGATGAGGAGCTCGGCCGGCTGCAGGTCAAGGAGGTCGGAGATGGCAACCTCAACTTTGTCTACATCGTCGTCGGGCCCTCCGGCTCCTTTGTCCTCAAGCAGGTATTCCTATTTTCATATTCAGAGCCTATTGCTTTCGCGCATGTCATTGCTTGTTTATGCTTTTTGTATAGTTTGATGGGCTAAAAATCGGGTCTTTATGGATACTTGTTGCTCAGCTGCTTCTTTTTTTACGAGATCGGTGGGTATCTAATTTGTCTACGTATTCCTCTTCATGCGGATGTGAATGATCTTAATGTTCACCTTTGATCTTCTTTTCTCGAACAGCGAAGAAATCACTTGTTTGTTTCCGAAATGTATAAGGGCTTATGATTCAAGTGGTGATCTTGATCATGTCTTTTCTCTCCCCGCTGATACCTAGTGAGTGATGTATATTTTTTTGGCTATATCAGGCTTTGCCTTATATTCGTTGCATTGGGGAGTCGTGGCCTATGACAAAAGAACGGGCTTACTTTGAAGCAAGGGCGCTGAGAGAGCATGGGCGGCTCTGTCCAGAACATGTTCCTGAAGTTTACCATTTTGACCGCACTATGTCTGTGATTGCAATGCGTTACTTGAAACCACCACATATTATTTTAAGGAAAGGCTTGATTGCTGGAGTTGTCTATCCACTGCTTGCGGAGCACATGGCCGACTATATGGCAAAAACTCTTTTCTGTACTTCTCTTCTTAACCTTTCGACAACAGAGCATAAAAAGGCTGGTAAATACATATTTAGTTTAATGCCAACATTTTATTTTAGACTATTGAGCCTGGGTGTTTCATTGCTGTTGTCTTTTTCATGAATCGTCTTGTATAATGGCATGTTCTGTTCAAAAGTGGATGAGTCTGGGCACCTTCCTGGTTATTTGTCACATTTTTTTCTTAGTTACTCATGTTTCTTCGGTTTTGATTTAATATTCGCCACACTTGAACATAAACTTTGAGAAGTCATTGTGCAGTATCTGGGAGCCAAATGATTCCGACTGTTGTCGGGTTCTTTTAGCTGGAGTATTTCTTTGTTCTAGTAAAACTTCCTCTCTTGGCTGATTTTAGCTTGTGTTTTCTCTTTCTGTATGCAGTGGCTGAATTTTGTGGCAATGTGGAACTCTGTCGATTGACAGAACAGGTTGTCTTTTCTGATCCTTACAAGATCTCTCAATACAATCACTGGACATCTCCTTATCTTGATCAGGATGCAGAGGCAGTTCGTGAAGATGATGCCTTAAAAGTTGAAATTGCTAAATTGAAATCCAAGTAATGCTCCATTGCTGTCAGGGTTGATCTTTCTGATCCTTGTTATTCTTTTTGTTGTAAACTGTCAAATCGTAAATATGAGATATAATTCTAAAGGAGTAACTAATATGCAGGTTTTGCGAGCAAGCACAAGCCCTAATCCACGGTGACCTGCATACTGGGTCTGTTATGGTGACGACTGATTCTACTCAGGTGATAGATCCTGAATTTGCTTTTTATGGACCGATGGGCTTTGACACTGGAGCCTTTTTGGGGAACTTGATTTTGGCTTACTTTGCTCAAGATGGACACGCTGATGAACATAATGATCGGATAGTAAGTGCTTTATTTGGGATCCTAGATAACATGCATTTGAGATTGATTGTGGAAGAAATAGTTCATGACCTTTGTCAAACTGGCAATATTCAACTTTATTGATGCAAATATCTGATCTTTGAACCTGTACGATCCATACCAAGAAGTGCTATTTGTTCCATTGACCTTGCTTCTTTTTATTCAATTTTCTTGTGTTCCCTCTCATTTTTCTATGCTTTTAGCTTGTATAGGAACTAGATGGGAGGCAACGACCTAAATGATGATATAAGCTAATGCATATTTGTATAATCTGATGCAGCAATATAGGCAATGGATATTGAAGACACTTCAGGAATCTTGGAATCTATTCAAAAAAATTTATTGGACTTTGGAATGAGAACAAGGACGGGCATGGTGAAGCATATCTTTTGGAAATATACAACAAGCCTGAACTTCAACTGTTAGCTCAGGAAGAGTACATGAAGGATTTGTTTCATGATAGTCTTGGATTTGGTGCTGCAAAAATGATAAGGCAAGATCATTTGTTCAATTAATTTCTTAGGAATGTATGCACATATATTACTGAGGAATAATTCCAATTTGGGGACATAAGATTGTCATTTCCATCCCAATCTAGTATCCATCTTGATTTAGGATTTACTGTTCATTCAGACCTGTACATATTCTAGTGTGAATTCATTTCCTTGGTACTGACAGTCTGACGTTTAGTAAATAATGATTTTTTGTGCTTTCTTTACTTTGTCATTTTCACCTGCTTGAACCCGGATGGAGGCTCTGTTGTTTTGTTCATTTGATTTCTTAATGTGTGAACAAACATGAGCAGTGCCTTGCAAGAGCAATCTCTCTTGGGTGGATATATAACAGCACAATCCTATTAGAATTGTATTCTCTTCATTACAATTTTCAAACATAATCAATGCTTGTCTTACTCTTACGAAAAATATGGAGCATTAATTGGTATTTGCTATCTGGCTCAAGGGTTTTTTTGAGATGTAGGGAGCGAAGTAGATGAAGGGTGGAATGAAATGTGAAAATAAAGGTTATTTTTTATGAGTTCAACTCGATACATATTCTTTGAGGAGGACGGATGGGTCCTTTTTTTTTGTCTTTCTGCATCAATAGACTTTTGATTTCGTGAATGCATTTAATTTACTGACCTTCGTCTTCTTCCAACATTTGAATATGTATTACACACCTTATGCAGGAGAATAGTAGGTGTGGCTCATGTTGAGGATTTTGAGTCAATCCAGGATGTTGCAAAGCGCGCATATTGTGAACGACGTGCACTTACATTTGCGAAAAGGCTTCTCAAGAAAAGATCAGAGTTTCTCACCATTGAGCAGGTTATCTCGGCCATCGAAGAGACTTCACTGTGATATGGTTCTGATCAACAACTAATACCAAAGTTATTGTGTCAAGAAGTTACTTTTTTGGTTCTCATAGAAACTTTCTGTTTATTCCTGAGAGATCTTATTGAGAAACATATGGTTATAATGGTTACCTACAGCCTATGCATGGCTGATTATAAGGTTTTGAGAGTTGCTTGTGCAGTTTCAAACTGTGAGCAAGAGTAATACTCTCCGTCTTGTACTCGTATTGCCACTTTCAATCAATGCATCTATTATGTTTACATGACAGAAAGCTAGAAGCACATAAAAAACTGATCATCTTAAATTTCAATTATTAATAAAACACCGTAGAAACAGAACCATTTTCCATAAGAAAATATCGGGGTAGAAACTCTCTTCAAACACGTTCAAAAGGTCCACAGTCGGAGGAACTCCATGAGCTGGCTAACTAGTGGCCTTCTCCTCTCCGGCTTGGACCTGAGTAAGCTCTCCATGAGAACAAAAAACTAGTACCGGAGACCGGGCTTGCCTTATTCTGGTTGTCAAGAGGCCGTAAACCTTCTACAAGTAAGAAATTAGAGGAGAACACGAGCAAGGTGATCAATATCCAAACATACACAATTGATCTCTTGTTGAAATAGCCAGCCACCTCCATGTTAACAGCTTGCATGATTGTTCTGGGCATATCCGTTGATGTATATATATATGTGTGAGAGGTACCTTGTGCAGGTTTACGTCCATTTCTGACCAGAAGGAGGGCTCCTAACTGTTGACAATTGAATGAAAAAAGTGAATGCAGTTCAATTTTGACATGAAAAGAGAGGAGGTAAATAGTCAACTTGTCGAGGGTGGTAGGTTACAACACAATACACGTATGACTTTTAAGTTTGGCGGCAAATTTTAGCCTATGTAAGCATGACTTAGGCCCAACTTGTGAGCTTATTTTGATTTATAACATACTTGTCGTCATCTCTATGAAACTGTAAGACAAAATTTCTTCTACCGCAATTATGTTACAAGCTAATAATAGTATGAGACATAGGTTCTAACGACCATTTAAGAACCACCATAGCAAAGAGTACATGACATTTAATATTTGCTTAATTAGCCAAGTCCGTTGGTCCCTCTATTTAAATATTGCCATCGTTTAATGCATGGAGCGTACAGAGATAGATGCTTAATAAGATAAATAATCAATCAATGATGTTTTGATTTACAAAGAGAAGGTTGTCGAGTTTATAGTGATATGTTTCAAGCAATAATATAAAATGCTCCATGTATGGTGGCAGTAATTGTTGAAAATCAATATGAAGCCATGAAAATAGTCAATATGATAATAGAGAAGGTAGGTATAACTGGTCGACAATATTTTAAGGAGGCCAAAATGATCATCTTGAAAACTTGATAAACACATGTACACTTTGTTTGTGGCTTCTCTTGCGTTTACTTATTTGATGCCACAACAAATTAGGTCCTTGACTTTCTTTTTTTCCAAAGCAAAAAGACTTGTAGCAGATTTCATTTACTGATGATGTGTTGGTTAGTAGGGAACTAATTATATGCTTAATTATCCGTGAGATGTTTTCTAAGACTCAGAATTTTGCGTTTTCTAAGACATGTAGCTGTCTAGTGTCTTTTTCGTTTTGATTTTTGAAAGGGTGGGAAGATCAAGATGAAATTTTTATTGTTTTTACGAAAAACAAACTGTGGTGTTTGTATGAAAAATTGGATGGAAGCTTTATTTTTATTTTTGCTAATGAAAAATAATGTAATTTTATTCGTGTTAATTTTATAGTGCTAATTTCATCCAAAGGCGTAGACCTTATATGGCTTTGAAGCCAATTACTCCTACCCACAATATAAATAAAAATGCTAGTAATAAAATTTATTTGAAAAAGAGGTCTAAAGGATTAGCTACCTAGCAAACATATTGATTTTTATCCTATAAACTTACGTTGGTTTTATCCTATATCATGTTTGGAGATGACCGATAATTAGTATATAGGCTAATGAGAAAGTTTTATTTTTTAAGTTAAATTTTTTAATTAAGAAAGACTTATAATACTTATTGTAAGTCTTTTTTGTGAGCCTATTAAGCCCAACCCAATAGTGGTATCAAAACTATTGGAATCATTGAAATCTCCTGAAACTTTACTATAACATGTAGATTTGGTATAGATGATACAAGTAGATTAACTCAAATTGAAGCCTCCTAAAACTTAACTATAACATGTGAACTTAATATGTAGTGACTGCGGAGATAATTCGAGTGGGATAACCCGAATTTGGAAGAATTGTTGGGTTTATCCCACATTGGAGAAATAATTTGGGCGGTTTAGCCTGAATTGGGGAGAATTGTTAGGTTTATTTTACATTATATTTGGAGGTGACTAATGATTTATATATAAGATAATAAGAAAGTCTTATCGCTAAAGTGAACTTTTCGATTAAGATCCGGCCAGCAATTTCTTCGTCTTTTCTTCCACAGCTTGCACGGCTTCCTATCTCAAATGAAGTGGTTGACTTCTCCACCCGAAGGGCTGGCCATTCCCATCCTTCTCGCTCCCGAAGATAAGATCATCTATCATTTTGCTGCATGGATCAGAGAATGCTGAAGGAAGATGTGGTCAGTCTCATCCGTTCTAGAGCCTATGCCACCTCTTCCTCGTTTCACTCTGAAATTCAATGATGATTCGTATATAAAACAGAGCATAATCAACATTTTAATGTTAGTTAATTTGATGGTGCATGTTCAACATGCAGACTGTAAGCACACCTTAAGAGCAAAAATGCTTCCATCTCTTCGTCTCCCAGCTCAACGTCAACATTGTCATCGTCGGAGCGAAGACGTTCCCCGTGCTTGCATGGCTTCCTGGAAAAGACAACAATTCATCATTTGTATAATAATGCTAATAGCAATTAGGTTGACAAGACAACAGCCAGAGCCTTGTGTGGATTACCGACACTGCTTAAATAAGCAACACCTTTTATTTTATTTCGAGTCTTGTAATTCAATAATTAAATAAATAAATAAAATAATAAACAATAATGATAATTATACAATTTTAATTGAATTTAATGTTTCTAATTTTTTTAATCTTAATTATTAAAATTATTATCATAAAAGTCAATTTCAAAATAGCTATTAACTTTTGCATCTTATGAAAATTTAATAATAAGTATTGATATTAAAAAAAGATAAAATTTTGTCAACTTTTTAGTTATGTACCTTATTTTTAATATATATTATTTTAGAAAATCTATTAAAAAAGTTCAAATTAACTAAATATTAATTTGTGAAATCCATTAAAAAAATTTTTAATTAAATATATGAATCTTATAAGCTATACGCAGACAAATTTTTCCTATAAATCTTAGAAACTCTTGTACCATCGTCAATTATACATCAGCGCGTGGCAGAATTTTTAGAACCTGAAGCCCATGATCCTAGGCCCACGACTAATTTAAAATTCAAAATCCTTGCAGTTTTTAAGCCCATCAACTTTAGGCCCAGCTAAAAAGCCGGACAAAATCCCAAATCTCCTCCACTCCCCCCATCTCCTCGCCGCCGACGCTCGACGGAAAAATGAGCGCCGACGAGTCCGCCGACCACTTCCCCACCCCCGTCACCGGCGATGCCGCCCATCCGACGCCAACGAAGGATCCGGCGCCGGCGTCCTCCCCGTTCAGCTCCTTCAACTTCACCATCTGGCCGCCGACCCGCCGCACCCGCGACGCCGTCGTCAACCGCCTCGTCGAGACGCTCTCCTCCCACTCCGTCCTCACCCAGCGGTACGCCGCCCTCCCCGCCGTCGAGGCCGACTCCGCCGCCCGCCGCATCGAGGAGGAGGCCTTCGCCTCCGCCACCGCCACCTTCGAGAGCCGCCCCCCGCCCGCCGGGCCCGACGACGACGCTGGGATCGACACCCTCCAGTTCTACTCTAAGGAGATCAGCAAGAGGATGCTCGAGACCATCAAGGCCAAGGGTCCCGCTGCGCCGGCGGTGCCGGCAGATCTGGCGCAGTCGGATCCGGCTGCGCCGGCGACGGAGGATGCGAGTGAGGATATGTCGCCCGTCAAATCGGAACCTTCTTCGGCTTGAGAATTTGGGGTGTTGTTGGTTTTCATGGTTGGGGATTTTATACGATTATGCTGTTAACTTGCTTGTTTTGTTGTGGACTGGTACGAGCTTAATTATGCGTTTCTATAATGCATATGTTTCTACAATGCATACCTTTCTATAATGCATGTGAATTAGATGGTTTTGATTTTGGTGATAATGATATGAATGTGGGCAGGGAAAGAATTGGTTGGGATGAGGAGTGCTTGACTGCTTGTGTTATCTTCTTAGTTATTGTGAATTGCATGTTGTGTTGTTGCGTTCACGAAGTTTTGTATTTTCTGAGTAGAAGAGGAGCATGTGGATGGAGGAAAGATGAAGCTTTTGTTATGGTGGTTCTAGCAATACTATATTGGTACGGCGCTAAACACAGTGTTGTATGGTAAGCTTTTCATTGCATTTTGATCAGTTTTTGGGTTCTCTTTTGTTTGTATATTTTGCAATCACAATCTTTTGTGTTTAAGTAGGGCATTTCTTCTTATATGACTGTTGCTGAACAGCCTGTCCTATGAAATGTCTGACCGTTATCTTTGTTTTGCCTGATTAATTTTCTGATGTAGTTTGTTTTGAAACTTTTGCACTTTTTATAGTTGGCCTCGTTGTGGTGGTAGGAGCTTTTTATATACCATATTCATTTGTACTTTCTGGTATGGAATTTATTACATCTTTAACTGATTTCTTTGACAAAGCAACTGTATCATGAGGAGGGGAATGCTATATAACATTTTAGACTAGGACCAGTTTATCATTGTGGAGAGCTCTTATTTTTATATGTATTTTAGTTGATTGGATGATTATGAGTGAAGTGACAAACTTGTTAACTTTTTTAAAAACCATGTACATTTGTATTTTCTGGGGTGGAATTTATTACATCTTTAGCTAGTTTCTTCTACGAAGCTACTGTATCATGAGGATAAAAATGCTATAGCATTTTCTAAAGTAGGACTGGTTTATCATTGAGGATCGCTCTTATTTTTAGAGATTTTAAGTTAATTTTATGATTATGAGTGATGATATAGCATTTTCTAAAGTTGAACTGGTTTGTTATTGAGGATAGCTCTTATATTTAGAGATTTTAAGTTAATTTGATCATTATGTGTGAAGTGACAAATTTGTTTATAATTATCATATTGGGATAAGTATTTTCTTAATATTTTTCTGATGCAAAAAAAACTACTTTTTGTACGTCGTAAATTTCAGGTGCTGCACTTTTAACCTTGAGTACTGTAGATATCGTTTGCTTGATCATATAGAAGTTCTAGTGTGCAGCTTGTTTCATAAGGACATAAATTTGATCTTGGAGATGATTGAGTGGTTTGATACATATAACTTGACATTTTAAGGTTGAATGTTTTCTATTTTTTTAATTTAAAAATAAGCGTTAATTTTGGGACAATTCTTGCTTTGACCAACTTATGATGGCAAATAATTTTACTAGATATTATCCATGGTACTGTGAATTTGTGATTGATATCATAGAGCAAAGATATTTGGGCAGGCGACTTCTGACTGCATTCTGTTATACTGTTGCTATAAATATTTGTTTCTATAGCCATATTATGTTGCATTCTGTCTTGTGGAAACATCCAATGATCATGAAATTGTTTTTGTTTCTTGTCTTTCTTAGAAGTTAAGGTCGGTT
This sequence comes from Piper betle, assembly GCA_033002965.1. Taxonomy (NCBI): domain Eukaryota; kingdom Viridiplantae; phylum Streptophyta; class Magnoliopsida; order Piperales; family Piperaceae; genus Piper; species Piper betle. The sequence continues at coordinate 8,166 of JAURVB010012012.1, read as the reverse complement.
TTTCTTTCTTGCCATCAACTTTTGTCCCGTTGCGTTGCGTTCTTTCGGCGTTTTTGTGTGCTGCGGGTTTTCATTTGCTCGTTCGGTGCTGTTTGGTACGAAATCAGATGGTCTATCGATTCTATTATGTGCATGCGCATGTCTGTTGTGAGAAATTAAAGCCTACTTTGCCGGATTTTTAGGGTGACAAGTTCACCAGGTTGCACTTTTATTCTTCTCATGTTGATACCTAATTGAATTCTTCTTTGCATCAAAATGCTGTAAAATGTTAAATTTCTTTAATGGTTGGCTGAATTGGCAAAAAATGGGTCGTGCAATTGCTTAGTCGACTTCGTGCATGAAATGACTTTAGTATTTATTCATTCAAAAAAATCATATAAAATAAAGGCTTTGCTTTTCCACTTAATGTCCTCATCGGGCGGAGCCATAACATGAGAATTAACAATTTGGTAATCTTGCAAATCTTAGTTGGGTAATTAACACTAGGGTTTTTAATTGAGCCAACCAGTTTGTGAGTATTTAGTGTTCGGCTCAGTTTGATTCAATTTGAAACTCGACATTTAAATGTTTGAGTTTGAACTCGAATTTTATGAGCCGAGTTTGAGCAAGGTCATGTTCGATTCTGACTCGACTCGATTATAACTCGAATTTGACTCATGACTTGATTCAAACTTTATTTGATTAAATAATATAATAATATTTGTTTGCACGTATTTATCCAGCCACGTGTATTATTTCTGAAGAATTGGTCCATGCTATTCTAAAACTGCCCAAAGGAGATTACAAGAGAAAAAGTCTCCGTCATTCAAAACTGACGGAGAGAGTTTGGGTGGAAAATCCCGACGGTTTATGATCCCATACCCGTAATCTCGAAACAGACAAAGCGTGGAAAACTCTATAAAAGACAAAGCCCGACGTATTGGGAAATGGGGGCTCGTACGTTGAAAAAGAAGAGAAATAGAAGAAAGAATAGGGGAAGAGCCCCTCACCAGAGATTTATCTCAGGTGACCCTGCCAACCACCCGCCATCTTTCTGGTGAAGCATTACCAAGGAGAAACATTTCCATAGTGCCGGAGGAGACCCAGCTCCATTTATTGCCAAACTTTGAAGATGAAACCTATGTCGCTGTTGTTGCACATGCCGGAATAAAGACTCTGCTGAGAAGTTGTCACCATTGCCGTGAGAAGAGGAGAAGACCGGTGAAGCAAGGTCTCCAACGTCAATGTCCGTCCAAGACCTCTCTCCATTCCCAGTGTTCCCTCACTTCCTTCAAAGCCAAGCCGCCAGCCAAAGCTGCGCCCAAACCCGCCGGCAATGAAGAAGAAGATAGCATCTCTGTTTTGCAGGTTCAACGTCCAATTTTTGGGCAACATTGGCCGTATTGGACCAGTCCGAGACCACGGGCGTGAAGCTTGAAGTGCCCCCTACACAACGCCTCAAGGACTTGCCGCCGAAGACTCCTGTCATCGCTGAGAAATCACCATGAAGCACCCCACCAGAGAAAGGAGGGAGAAGGCGGAAAACAAAGCAACAGAGAATAGATTTTGCTGGTTTTTCGACTAGTGACGACCGTTCCCAGTGCCACTGTGGAGTGAAATGTGAAGACGGAGGAGTGGTCTTGAAACCCAAAGTGAGCTTCGCCGGTGTTCGCCATTGCAGTCGCCGGAGAAAAGCCAGGAAGAGACCCATCCGACCAGAGGAAAAAATAGAAAACATAGCAGAAATAGTCGCGGAGAGATGATTTCGCGGCAGTTTTCCGACCACCTCCGGTAGTTACCGGCCCCAAAGTGGTGACCAAAGTGAAAAGGAGAAGTATTTTACAAACCCAAAGTGAGCTTTGCCGGTGTTTGCCATTGCAGTCGCCGGAGAAAAGCCAGGAAGAGACCCATCTGACCAGAGGACAAAGCAGAAAACAGAGTGGAAACATTCGCGGAGAGCTAATTTTGCGGCCGCTTTTCGATCGGCACCAATCGTTCCCAGACCTTCCGTTGATATAAAGTGAAGGTGGAGAAGTGATCTACAAGCCCAAGTCGAGAACCGCCGAAGTTCATCACTGAGGACGCCGGAAAAAAATTAAGAAGTTACCGATCGGAGCAGCGTAGCACAAAAGTGCAGAAAAGTGTCCAACTTTCCGGCATCCGACCGACCGACCAGAGCCACCGCTGACTGTCGGACCACTGCCAAGACCTTCACCATTCTGAGATCTACAGTTTTGGACAATCTCTGCCACCTTCAGTCGCCAGAAAAGACGACGCTGGAGTCCCAAAAGCGCCGCCGCGTCACCCTGTAAGCGGGTTTGTCGTGCCCGTTTAGCTCTGACCGAGCCGCTTTCCTGCCAGGTCTGTGATCAGATCTATCTGCCCCACGAATTGCTAGACTCGCGAGCAGACCCGGACCCGTGATCGTGTCCGAGACCTGCCCTGTGACCGGATTCGAGTTGGCCCCCCGTGCACCACAAGCAGACAGGTGTACGCATAAAGGAAAGATAGCCTACGCACGCCATCTGGTCTGGTCCAGTATTTATTTAGTTTAAACCAACTCGGAACGGCCCGGTTCAGTGTATTAATGTTCCAAAATAATTTGAAGGCATTATAGACCTTGGATTGAGCCGAAACTTACTACCCCACCTTTTTTAGACACTCTGGACACATTGGTGGGGTCATTTTAGGATTTAGAGAGCAGAAGGGGATAAATATTGGCATTGGAGTCAAAGATCTCAGGCAAATTGATTTACCGGCGGCAAAAATTCACTGTTTTGTTTAACTTGTAAAAATCAAAGGAGAAATAGTGGATTGTGAATACTAATCTCACTGTGGACTGACTTAGGGATTCAAGTTGAACCCTAAGGAACTACGTAAAATTCTCTGCGTGTCATTTCATGTGTTTGTAATATTCTCTATTTCCATCGCACTATCTCTTTGCGCGGCAAGGGTGTCTCGATCCACCGAACCTTTAAACCTTGAATCACATAAGGAACCGATTCGAGGGGGCGGACGATCCCTGCCCGAATAATATTATATATATATATATATACACACACACATAATATATGTGAGATCCCTCAACTTAGTCCTACATCTAATACCTACTGGGAGAAGATCCTGTTTATAAGTAGGAATGGATTAGAGATCTTTAACTTCCGGGGTACCCATTTTAAAGAAATGACTTAGCCTATTACGTTGCACTTTGGGCTGGGTCGTTACAAATGGTATCAGAGCCGACCTGGTTCTGTGTTAAATGGCAGGATAGACTAGGGACGTTGGCTAGGTTGCCGGTCATTGGCCAAAAAAGGTCGTGGGCTGGGGTTAGCAACGGGCCAAGATTAGAAACGTTGGCTAGGCTGCCGGTCACAGGCCAGAAGGTCGTGGGCTGGGGCTAGCAACGGGCCAAGAATAGGCATTTCGGGGACGAAATTTCCTAAGGTGGGTGGATTGTGAGATCCCTCAACTTAGTCCCACATCTAATACCTACTGGGAGAAGATCCTGTTTATAAGTGGGAATGGACTATAGATCTTTAATTTCCGGGGTACCCATTTTAAAGAAATGACTTAGCCCATTACGTTGCACTTTGGGCTGGGTCGTTACAAATGGTATCAGAGCCGACCTGGTTCCGTGTTAAATGGTGGGATGGACTAGGGACGTTGGCTAGGCTGCCGGTCACGGGCTAAAAAGGACGTGGGCTGGGGCTAGCAACGGGCCAAGAATAAGCATTTCGGGGACGAAATTTCCTAAAGTGGGTGGATTGTGAGATCCCTCAACTTAGTCCCGCATCTAATACCTACTGGGAGAAGATCATGTTTATAAGTGGGAATGAACTAGAGATCTTTAACTTCTGGGGTACCCATTTTAAAGAAATGACTTAGCCCATTACGTTGCATTTTGGGCTGGGTCGTGACAATATAATAATAAAAAAGAAATGAGATAGTTAAGATGATAAGTATTTAAGTTGATGACCTCAATATTGTGAGTTTTTTAAGTGAAGGACTTTTGACTTTTAATCGACCTAGTTCCGAGCTCACAAGCTAGGTTTGAGTTCGAGAAAATTAAACAGCTCACAAGCTAGGTTTGAGTTCGAAAAAATTAAACAGTTTAAGTGTATTCGAGTACGAGTAGAGCTCGAACACATAAAAGATAAACGAATCGAACTCGAAGCATATATGTTTAAAACTCGTTTAATCTCGAGTCAAGTTCAAATACAAATTGAAGTTCGACTTATTTGCTCGATTAATACCCCTGATTAACACTTTTTAGTTTTCAAAATTATCGTGATCCATATCGAGGACGTTTCACGATAAGTTTTCGTGAACAGAGAACGGTTGGCGGAAGGAAACGGACGTCGACGTCGATCAATGAAGTTGCTAGAAATGTATTGAGAGAGTCTATTGTCCAAAAAGAATACCTATATCAACTCGGATTTGGTAGATGATGACAGCAGCAGATGGGAATATCATCCAGTACACCTTTCTTCTTGTGGACGCACAATCACATCATTCTTTTCGTTACCAATTTTTATTCAACACTGGCGATTATTTTTTCTTCTTCCTCGGTTAGCATGTATGTGTATATGTTCTTAAGGTTGGAGGGTAGTAATTATGCGTTAGCACCAACCAATTATCTAATTTGTTTGGACAGTAACAATGTATGTACATTCTTAGGAGAGTGACTAATTTGTTTGGACAGCAGGGAGAGTGACTGCGTGACGTTGAATAGTCGTCTCCTTTAAGCTGGTCGACGTTCGACAAGGAACATAAAACGTGCTGATTAAACTCCCCCAAGACCCGACGTTCGCACGCGCGAGAAAACCGAAACCCCTCGGCACTCGCCCCGATCTGAGATGCGGCACGAGGGAGGGCCCCACCAGCACGTGGCTTCTCTCCTACCCCTAGGCGAAACCCCTCTTTGTCCCCCGTCTCTACCCAAGCCTCTTGGTTTCCGTCCCCGCCGTTTCCGCCGCCGCGTCCGCCGCCTTCTCCGGCGACGTGCGTCGTGGCCGTCGGCGTGCCAATTGAGGAAATGGGGCGGAGCTTGTCCGACGACGACTCGTCGTCGTCCTCGGCGTTCAGTGACTGCAACAGCGACCGCTCCGGCGAGTTCCCCCCGGCGTCGTCCCAGACCCGCCGCTTCCTCCTCGCCTGCGCCGCGTCCGACGGCGGCGAGCCCTCCTCCCTAGACGAGCTTATCGGGCAGCTCGTCGCCGACCTCGAGAGCCCCGGCGCGTCGCTTGAGACGCAGCGGCAGGCCGCGCTCGAGCTCCGCCTCCTCGCCAAGAACCGGCAGGAGAACCGCCTGCGGATCGCCCGCGCCGGGGCCGTCCGGCCGCTGGTGGCCCTCGCCTCGTCCTCGGACCTGCAGCTGCAGGAGTACGGCGTCACGGCCGTGCTCAACCTCTCCCTCTGCGACGAGAACAAGGAGACCATCGCCCGCGCCGGCGCCGTCAAGCCCCTCGTCTTCGCCCTCCGCGCTGGCACGCCCGCCGCCCGCGAGAACGCCGCGTGCGCCCTCTGCCGCCTCGCCCAGCTCGACCACCACACTTCCCTCATCGGCCGCTCCGGCGCCATCCCCGCCCTCGTCGATCTCCTCCTCACCGGCGGGTATACATCACCTCCCTCCCATCTTTCAAATTCGAAATTCAAAATAAAAATTGATTCTGATCCAACTCCATATCTCCATTATACGAGCTCTTTGAACTAGACGTCATCACACCGTAACTAAACTCAATCAAATCGTTATGCAGATCATTCGATCGATTATTCGAACCAAATTGATCCGATCATCATCGATGTTCATTATATGACCTCTCATTGTTGTACAAATTTGCTAAATAAAATCATTCATTCTACAGTTATTCAATAATACATGTCAATTTTACCAAATAAAATCAATCATTATATCGAAATATATTATGTTTTCTGATTAGGATGAGGGGGAAGAAGGATGCGGCGACGGCGCTGTACGCGCTGTGCGCGAAGGACAAGGAGAACAAGGCGGCGGCGGTGAGGGCTGGGGCGATGAAGCCGCTGGTGGAGCTGATGGCCGACCCGGAGGCCGGGATGGTGGACAAGGCGGCGTACGTGGCGAGCGTGCTGGCGGCGGTGCCGGAGGGCCGGTCGGAGCTGATGGAGGAGGGCGGCGTGCCCGTCCTGGTCGAGCTCGTCGAGGCCGGCACGCAGCGGCAGAAGGAGATCGCCGCCGGCATCCTCCACCAGCTCTGCGCCGACTCGCCGGCCTATCGCAACGCCGTCGGCCGCGAGGGCGCCATCCCTCCCCTCGTCTCCCTCTCTCAGTCCGGCACCGCCGTCACCCGGAAAAAGGCAAGTTCCCGGTCTCCTCCCCGGCGCCGCTTAGCGGTTCTCCGTTACCTGCCGTTAGAATTTTCGGTTGATGACGTTATCTTTATTTTTCTTTTTTCTTTTTTTTTAGAAAATTAGGTCCCACCATGGTACAGTGAAAGTCTTTCATTTCTTTATTATTACCTTTGAGTTAATTAATTGGATAAGCCGAGGTTTAATTTCGGGTTAATCAAAGTCGTAGGTGTCGAGACGTTGCTCTTTTTCTTGACCAGATTGTTATTTTTAGGGTTGTGTTATTTTTAATTTGGTATGATCAACTGATTTTTGTAGGCAGAGGAGCTGATCAAAATGTTAAGGCAGCCAAGGGAGCAATGGTAGCCGTTCCAACTTTTCGTATGTAAAATATTTGACAAAAAAATTTTACATTTGCATTGTTAGAGAAAGAGTTGAGGAGATTTGTATATATATATATATGGTGTATAATGTTTTTTATGTTGCCTTGAGTTGAGTGTTACCCTCTTCTTATACTTTTCCATTGATCTTTGCCTTATTCTTAGATATTTGATCAAGTGTGCCAACTGTGAATTGATCTTTGCCAAGTTTTTAGTTACTAGATCAAATATTTCATATTGTGGAGAATTCACATAGTTGAATTTTTTTTCCTTCTAGAAACAAAGATTGGAAATGATTTTTTCCAAGCAGCTAAGACTGGAAACGATTGCTTATATTCTCATGTATGGACCTGTTTGATCTCTAGAGTCTCTACACAAGTTTTAGTAAAACCAGGAGCTAGTTCTGCACATGTGAGTAAGAATAGTCAAATAAGGTGATGGCCTAACTCTTTTATTTGCTTTGCCTTTTTATGATCAAGCCGTTGATGTGGTTATTTAAACTTTGTACTTAGTGGTAATGGTAAAACCACGAAAATAATTATATTATTTTATTTGGTTATTTTTTAATTTTAGAACGAATCTTAAATACTATTTTTAAAATTAATTCTAGTGCTAGGACTTATAATTTTCTTGACCTTATTAAGTATCAGTTTGATTACTTGATTGATTTGCCTAAACATAAGTTATTTAATGATTTGAATTCAAATATGGAACTTGGTATGAATTATCCTGTTTTATCTATTGTTGAAATATTAAAATGGGTTGATTTTTGTGGTTGCTTAGTAAAGTTTTGTGTTGAGTACCTAATTGGCTTGATTATATTGTTTGTTGTTTTGTGTGATTAAATAAATTACTTTGAAATTAATATTAATGTTTGTGGGTTTGAATAATTGATTAAATAACCTAACTATTTGTTATTTGGTATTTTATAGTTGTACTCCTTATTTTGTTATTTGTCATACATCATATCATTGTATCATTTTAAGTATATATATATATATATATATAGAAAGAGAGGCATGCTATTACGCACCGGTTGTGTTTTGGCAGCGCATGCGGCGTTTTTAATATGGGCTGTTGGATCAAAATCCAACGGCCCAAATTTGTTTTAAGCTTTTCACCCCTCCCTTATTTTCTCCTCCCCCCCAACCCTCGGGCCACCACCTTTTGCCCTACCCTACCTGCAGTTGTAGACCCCCCCCCCTTCTCTCTGCCCGAGTGAGCCGCGCCCCCCTTGCCCCTGCTCCGGTGCCGGGGCCCCCCCCTCTCGCCCCTGCCCCAAAGTTGCGGACCCTACCTGCCCTCGCCGAGTGGCAGCCCCCCCCTTTGGAGCCGGGGCAAGCTGTGGCCCCCCTAGGCCCAGGGCAAGCCGTGGCCCCCCTTGTCTTGCCCAAGTTGTGGCCCCCCACCTTGTGCGGGCAGGGGCGAGAAAAACGCCGGAGGGAAACAAGGTAGATAAGGGCGGGGGAGCTGCGGCAGGTAT
>JAURVB010012011.1:0-11810 GCA_033002965.1 Piper betle | reverse complement strand
AAGTCATGGTTGTTCATTCCCCCTTCTGACCATGTGATTCGCCCACCTTTGTGGTTTCTGTTGGGTGCATATTTATTTTGGAAATAATTTTGTGTCTGTAGATCATCTCTGGAAAGGCGAGACTTATAAGGGCACTTATCTGATTATAAACCAAATTGGAACTTACATACGTGCCATTATTTCTGGTATAATCAGTTGGACAAAATAGAAGCACCTTCATGGTGTATATTTGATTTTTCGTATGTGTGCTCCGGCCTTTCATCCTTGTGAAATTGTGACTGATTTGTAGTGTTTTTTGTTTTATGAAAACAAAATTACTTGGATTGAATGATACTATATTTCTCATAAATCATCAGAAAATACGTACCCTTAACAAGTTTTGGTGATATTTTCAGGTCTTGGTTGATGTACATGCTGATCCAAACCTTCTTGTTACTTATGGTAATTTAATAATATCATTTTTATTGTATAGAATTATTTGTTTAGAAATTGCATTTGTGTTGGAGACTTCGGCTCTTTTGCATTTGTGTTGGCACATTGTCCTATGTGTTTTCTTGTGTATCTTACCGTAAGGCACCTTTCCTCATAGTTGCTGAAGAGAATTTGATGGTTGTCGATCAAGCAGACAAAGTACTAACACTCAACTTTTACTGCTATTTGTTTTCTCTTTCCTTCTGCCTCTCACCAGTTGTTCAATTGGCAGGATAAATTTGATCATCCATATATTTCATTCTTGTTCTATGGTATGGATGGGGCAGGGAGATTTCATACCAATAAAGCAACTTAGAGAAAAGTACAATAAGCCTCGCTATGAAGTGCCTTTGGAGCCGCATGATGACGGTGAAGATTGGAAATCGTAGAACAGTTGCAGGTATGATGTTCACAGTTTGCTGAACTCATTTATTTTGGCATCCTGCACCACCCTAGAGATGGGCGAATTGTTCTGTGTTGTCTTTTACTGGCAGCATTCATTAATTTTCTAGCTTTTCTTTGCGTGCATATATTTTGAATTGAGTAATTATCTGCTGTAAGGTCCCCAATCAATATCTAAATATGCATAGGTGATAAGACATATTCATTATCAAAATTTCAAAACTGCAATTGTGAATATTTAATGAGGGCTGATTTCCTCTCAGCTGATTGAATCTTGCAGCCAATTTAGCTGTAAGACCTTACAGCTGATTTTTACTCTTTTGAATTTTACTATTAGGGGGACATCATCAACTCCTAATGTTGTGCCAACTTTCAACAGATAATATTGCATTTGTAGTCCACTTCACTTTGTGTTCTTATAGCCCGCAGGATCTCCATGGAATTTCGTTTGCTGTTATATATAGGATTATGCTTACATTTTAAAAAAATATATTCATGATCTATTGAAAGGTACATTTATTGGGCTTAGATATATGTGGGGATGGTATGTCTTCTGTTCTCCAGTTGAGACCAATTATGTACTGTGGAAAAGAACGCTATAAAGTTTACTTTGTAATAAGGGACAGTAAGAAAATAATCGAACTTATGTTCTTCAAACTTGTCCTCATAATGTCGAAAGGGAGATGAAATTTGATCTTTAACAGGAAGTTTATGAAGCTACTTCATATTGTGAATCCCCTGCAAACATCTTTACCATATAGAAACACAAGTTAGAATCCTGAACCGCTTTCACCCTACTTGTCATATCAAGTTTATAACATCTGATAATTTTGGTTACGTTCTGTTTTGCAGATTTTTAAGCTTAGAGCTTTTCATGAAATTTCCCTTGCAAACCTTCTCGCTGGTGGGCATATATGCATGTATATTCTCCAAGCGTGGAACCACGGAACAAATCTACTCCTTGTGTTTGTGGACGGGTGTCATTTGTATATTAGAATATATCTAATTCTATTTCTAAATTATTATTTATATTTTTCTTTAAACGATACATATGAAAATGTACGTCTAATGTGTTAACTGTTTCATCATTTTGAAGGAAATGCTACAAATATTGTGAAATCAGCGAATGAAATAATGCCGATTGTGATAAAATTTTCCATTTCATGCTGTCTACCAGTTCAATGGAAACAATTTTCCCTTTTTTACACTCGGTTAAAAGATTGTTGTTGTGGTTTTTTCTGTTTTCCTTTCAGTTGTCCGTAGATCTTTGGAACTGGTTACATGTTTTCAGGATGTACTTCGTTTTGCGCCTTTTCATTACAAAGTATTGCCTCATTCAAGATTGAACCCAGTTGAGATACATCATGCTTGACGAGTTTACGATCCATTTCGCAACGCAAACTCGAAGCTTAGCGGCTTCCACTCTCAGATGAAAGGCCAATTACAGCACTCAAGCTGTTTAAGTGCAAGAGGAACAACAATGTAGCCAACAAGAAGAGCACAAATTATCATTTTTGTGGATGCATGTGCAACCAAAATCCATGCTTCCAAGCAAGAAAGCAACATATATGGTGGTCTGTTTTAATTGAAGCTATATACAGTGCATTCCTCCCCCTACTAAGCAATCATATTAGGTGAAGCTATAATGCATTCAACAAGGAAAAACACACAAAAGAACCACTATCATTTCATAAAACCCACTTTGTATCAGAAGCTCACCTGTGCAGAACTGGCTTCCATTGAGAAACAGATACAACATTATTGATCACAAGAAAAACCACAACAGGATAATATTAGGACCCAAATTTGGGTTTTGCAAACCTGTGGCAAACACCACTTCACTGTAAAACAAGTAAGCTTCTTCCATTATGAATTTTCTTATACCATGTTCTCATTTTTAAGTTAAGACACTAGTAACATTTACCGTTGGATATCGTTGCCTTCGACCTCTCCTCGTAGTCTTCCCCCAATGTTGAAGACACATTCCCTCTAGCTCTACTTTGCCGATACTCGGCTGCCGAGGCAGAGGCTCGTTCACCGAACTTGACCCTCTCGACCTCCTCCTTCCCCTTGTTTTCCCATTACTTCCATGTCTTGTGTTTCTTACTGTCTGACATGAACTCCCTGCCTCTCTCATCAACCCTCCTAGGGTCTGTAGATCCTCGGTCACCTCATGTCGGGAAAGAGTTACCAAGCCAGGGAGGATATCTTTCTGAAACTCTCTCTTCTGCCTCCCTCTCCTCGAATTACCCTTGCGGGGACGAGTAAGTAATGAGGCCAGTCCAGCCTCTTCTTTATTGCCCTCTATCTCCAATGATATATTACAGTACTCACTTACATCAACCTCACTAAGCCTTAGTGTCATTTCTGCAAAATAATCAGAATCTTCACCTGATTGTTCGTGATTGATGCCAACTTTTGATTTTGCCAGGTTGCTCTCATTGTCTTGGTTGGAAACCAATTCTGCAAACCAAGACAGGGAGCTGAAGAGATTGTTCAAAGAATCACTTGCCTTGTCACAAATGATAGTTGAACAAGTCATATCTGGCAAACCTGAGCAACTCAAATCTACTTTCTCACGTAAATTTGAGGAAAGTGTCACCATAGCTTCAGCTGCTGACTGCACAAGTGCTGACTCGGTGTCCATCAATTTGGAATGAATTTCATGACTGGAAGTGGTGAACTTGTCTGAAACTATAGGTTCTTTCTCCACAAATAACATGTCCTCCACGGGAGGAGCCTCTAAATCTATACTGACTTTCATGGAAACTTTGCTAACATCTGTTACTGAAACCTCAGTAACATTATTGCTAGAAATTTCTACCTGGTTACATTCTGTACACGAAGCACCGGAGGCATCCATATTAAGGTCAAATCCTAAACCTTTGATTGACTTCAGAAATTGTGATTTGTTCTCAAGGACCTGGCCTTTCGTGTTGGGCCACGGAACTCTCCGTGGTAATTTGGCATGAAAACCATTCTCGCCATTGTTACTGTCATAAACATTTTGTTTTACCAATGGAACCATTGAAGTATGCTGAAAAAGCTTCTCATCATAAATGTTCTTCACGCATGAGACATCAGCCACCTCAAGTTTTTGAACGTCTCCATGATGAATATCAGAAACACAACTAATAGAAGGCAATAAAGGATACTTGTCCAAACAAGCACCTTTTTCAGGATGATTGGTCGGCTTTGCTTTAAGCCACACTGGGACCACCTGACAAACCTTTAACTGTTTCCTCGTCATCCAAATATGAAGGAACTTTGTTCAAGGACACTCCATTAAGAACACCATTCAGATGAGAAATGTTCAAATTGATTTCTTTTGCGGATCTTACATCCTTACAAACAGTGCCTTTCAAAAGTTTTCTGGGTAATTGATCTTCAGTCCCCACAGAAGCTGCATTAAAATAGGTGCTAGTGTCCAAATCCCTTTTATCAGAAACAGGGAAAAGTTTGGAAGACAATCCACCAAGTTCCGAAGCAGATGCATGGCAGAAGTCAGTTAGTCTAGACGCATCATCTGCAAAATAAGATGCTGATCTTGCACTTCTGTTAAAGTTCCATGCCCCTGATGTATAGGAAAATTTATTCATCACATCAACAGAAGCAAGTTCTTTCAAGTGTGGAAGGGTCTTAGCAGTAACTGGAGAACTAGTGGAGTTGCTGTCAAGTCTTTTCGAAGATGAAGCTAACAAACTATTATCTTCTGCAACATCAGTAACAAATCATGAGTATTAATAGCTAGTTATTTCAATTTGCATAGTTGACCAGCTAAATTTTTTGTATTGCCATAACTTTTCTATAGTTGATCTTTTAAACTTGATTATGATTGTAATGAATGAGACCCCAAGGATATGTCATGAGTATAAATTCTGAAATGCACTCTATCACAATCGTTCATAAAGCATAAATCTTTTGTGTCACAGTAAAAGTAATTTGTTATATTAAAAAAATGCTGATTAAATAAATCAGAGAACAAGCCCACATTTATACACCTATTTGCTGGCAAACCTTAGCAAATTACAAGACAAAATGACCCAAATTAAAGATCACCACTTCCCAAAGAGAGCATCTAATCTTTTAGGTTTGTAAATCCCTACACTTAGCAGTGATATCAAAATGAAATGAGATGTCGCTCATTCTAACAATTTTTATGACAGCTATATCTAGGAGTGCCCTAAAATAAAAAGGGACAGAACCCTTAATCAGACCTTCCATATAATTAGTTAAATGAACATTATAAACCTGCTTTCTCAAGATCATGTAAACCTCATTCTTTAAATCATTCGAACATTAAACATAAAATACACATCATACAGATACGACTTTTAAATATCCATATATGGCGCTTTAGAATGAGAAACAGTGACACCTACAATTTAGCGGCAAAGCTTCTTACCAGGCTTGGGGCAGTGAGATAGCCATTCAATCCTTTTCCCTCCCATTTCCAGGTGAGAGTGCTTCAGGCTATTCGTTGGGATGCCCAGGTATGTAGACTTATTTTCATTATTATTAATGGAATATGTGGGTCCCAGCAATTCAGCAGAAGCTGAGCCATCTACAACAGCAATTTCTCTTTCATGTACCGGTTCATTTAGATCTGCAAGAAATTTGGGAGGCCGTTGGAGAATCAGGCCAGGATTTTTCTCCTTTTGAACTCCAAGAGTCAGCTTCACTTCAGTTTCAAGGTTAGAACCTGGATTGCTACTTTTGATATTGGTCCGTTTGAAAAGCAATTCAGGATTTGTGTCCGCATTGTTGTCACTATCATCTTCAATGTCTATGTATTCTTCCGCTGGAAGTTGAAGGTCAAATGGTCTCTTTGGAAGCATCTTTTGCTTTGCAGAGAAAAGTTCTTTATCACTGACAATCCCACTGACAGTCAGGCACTGGGCTTCAGAGTTTCTTCTCTCTTTGGGAAAATTTAGAGTTTCACTCTTTACTGCAGCTTGTACAGACGGCCCACAAGAACTTGAGCTTGTTCCAGGCAAATTTTGTTGCAATATTATTTGAGTATCAAATGATGGTGCTGTGGAGGATAAAACATTATTCAGAATCACTAAATTTTGTACAGAATACTTATATCCACCACCCCTATGAATCTCACTCATCAAATTCCTCTGCACCTTATAAAGACGGTGGAGTTCAACAACCTGAATCAGGCGAAAAAGGTAAAGCATTAATCCATGAGCTAATATAGTGCAGACTTTAGGTTCAAGCATATAACTATAAATTTAAGATCATAAAAAACAAACTTTCACAAATCTTTGATATTGTTACATTTTCATGTAAAATTTTTAATAGTATTATGGAGATTTCAAATATCAATACTTTTTGGCATGAACATTTAGCTTTCTAAGCTCAAAATTTGACCCGTGAAGTCTTTAAAGATAACTAACGACTACAGGGCATGCAACTAAAAACCACCCTTACCTAGGATTTCCGACAGGATAACTAGATAACACAAAGTTGTGAATAGATGTACCTCAAGATTTATAACAGTAGGAACAAGTAACAAAATGTGCAATAAATACCTGCTTCCTGAATTCATTTTCCTGTTTTAACATTGTCTGCCTCAAGATCTCTCTATCAAAGTCGGTGTTTTCCTGCAATGACCTCGGTATCAAACTGTTGTAACATTGCCCATTCTTGGACAGTCGACCTTCATATAATAGTGACCAACTATTGACAGTACTGTCCTCACTAAAATTCCCCATTGCATAAAGCTCTGGCAAATAGCTTCTAATCATTATCTTCACTCCCATTCCTGAGAAATACCACAAAGAATTCCCAAATAAGTAAAATAATAATAATATCATTTCACAAAGATTAACACAGAACTCAGTCTTTTCTTTTCCATATCTTGTCACACAAAAATTTGCAAATTCGATCAATTATAAGCCTTTACCCCGATTGCTGCTGCAAAACTAGGTTTGTGCTGTTAAATTTTCATGCCCACTACTTTGACCTTATCTTTTCAACGAATCAGGGTGATAAATTAGGTAAGAAATGCAGGAAAAAAGTAGCTTTACAAATGTTGTTTCAGGTGACTCAAGAATCAAACGAAGAAATGAACAGGGATATTCAGCTAAAATCAACATGTGCATTCCCCATATGAAAGAATTCAATCCAAAAAAGATCATTGGAATCCAACTCCTTCAAGTAACAACCAATAGAGAGTTGACTTGAAAATATGAAAGGGATACAAATTCCTGAGCCTTTTACAATAGCAGGATCAGAACATCCACCGGTATTTCATCTGGAATTGTGAACAAACTTATGCAATGCAAGACACGAGAGGTCAAGTTAATCTCCAAAAAGCAAGGACTCAAGTCAATTAACAGAAAATCGAGCTCCAACATAACCACGGCCAATCCTAGACATGAACCAAATTAAAAACAATCCAGCATAATGCATAAAAAACATCAGAATTCCAAAAAAAAATCAAACGCACCCCATTCTACATAAGATGACAAAGACGAAACCTTTGACAAGACACGACACCATTCATGCCAAGCACATCACAGAAACACAAAATCAACGATACATAAAACACCCACAAAAACAAATCATAATTCACTAAGGAATCACAGTTGAGCAGTAGTACCTCATGCCTACATCCCTCGAAGCCCCCACCTCAACAACCTATATAAACAACGATCAGCAACACAAAGGCTGAAGCAGCAACAGATCAACTCCCCCAGGACAATTGTCCAGCAGCAGCCACTTGCAACAACATAGGAACAGCACACAAGGACAGAAAAGCAGAACGACCCACAAAAGAAGAAGTCCAGTAAAGCAACAAGGAAGAGCAGGGAGAGCCCAGAACTGCAGGTGGGTACCTGCACCTTCCAGGCGCCATTGGAAGTGCAGCAAAGTACTGGAGCTAGATCATCATCATCAGGTCAGGTGGGGAACAAAGGAGAAGTTGTAGAACAGGAACAAAATGTGGGGAGGAGAGAGAAGGAGGACAGATAGAGAGAGAGAGGGGGGGATGAGAGATCCCAGATAAGAAAATCTGCTCACACCAACAGATGACCTTCCAAGAACAGTGACATGAAATTTGTCAACATCTGGTCCTTTTATTCCTTTATAGCATTGTCAATGGGTGCATTTGTTTATTGGGTGTGTGTATCCATTCAAGAATCTAGAGATGGAAAGAGAGTGAGAGAGGGGTTGGAAACTTGTGCCCTGTGAAAGTGGGGTGTTCTGATGCAGTTGTGTAGATTCTCTCCTTTTCCTGCTTTTTGATTGGGTGGCATTTATCAGGGTTGAACATGTTATCCCCTCATATGTTCTGTATTTTGTGTATTTGGTTATGACAGGTTGCACTTGCAGGCAGTGGACTCTATGGTTTGCCATTTATTTTATTTATTCATGTTGGCTGTTATTTAAGATTTAGGATAAATAAAATGATTTTTTTTTTGTTATGTGCATAATTTCTTTAACACATCAACTCTTATATTAATAAAAATAAAATAAAAATTACTCTAGGATAAAAAATAAGACATTCAATTAATTTAAAAATAATGAAATAAAAAAATAATATATTAAATTATTACAATTTACCTTTTAAATTAATTAAAATTCATCTTTAAAATCAAAATATGTCCGACTCTTCGCTCGAGTTAAAATTTCCATGTAACGTGGTATCCATGTCTAGTTCTTATACAAGCCCATATTTACAATCGCATATATAAAATATATAAGATCAAGCTATATTTACGGTAAAATATATTGTGGTAAAACTTTAAAAGTATTTTTTTACCAAATTCTTATTGATTTTAAATTCTATGAGCCGTCTTGTTATAATACGAATTTATAAAAAACATTATAACTTTTAATTTTTAGAGACCATTTAGATTGGTTGTATTTAATCATTTATTGATGTATAAATTTTCTAAGTTATCCTTTGTTAATGTGTTATCATGTTTTAAGATACTATTACAACAAAATCTTGCAACTAATTTGCTTTACTAATTAACCATTTGACTCTGTTGGTGTAAGAGGCCCCTTGTTTAGGACCCAAAACCACACCAATTGACATTTTAACTATTTTATTATTTTATAGGTTTTAATTGTTTTTAAAATTTGCCTTATAAAAAAATTAAATTTTGATTTACAAATCAAACCTTGTTTTTTAAGATGAAAACAAAATCATTAGACGAAACAATGTTCCCCATGCTTCATTTTCTTAAATATTTTTTTCTTCCATCACCATAGAGTGTAGACATGTATCATCTACCAAATAAGCTTAAGGGCAATCACATCATGTATGGATATTGATAGATTAATGTTGAGAAGAAATGTATGTATAATGTGTATCTTTTTTAACATGTATTAGATTAGATGTACACATACCCTCAACTAGAAGATCCCAACTCTTGACGACTACAAATGGATAGGGTAATGTTTGTCAAGATAGTAATGCAAACCCTTCATCAATAATAAAATTTAAGATAGTAATGCAAACCCTTCATCAATAATAAAATTTCAATTGCTGAATAGAACCCATAAATCATTCATAATTATAATTTAAAAACTCGAGACTTAAAAGCTCGAACTCAACTCGACATGTCATGTAGCGGAGTTAACTTGGATTTCTCCCAGCCAAATTATTTATGTTATTTTTTTATTAAATAAATGAAAATTAGATTGTTTAATATGCATATATAGCAATATCAACAACAATCTAGTCATCCATCTATATCACATGGCTGTAATTTTTTGTGAATTGGATAAATTAACTCTCATCATCTAACTATCCTTTAAATCCAAGGGCTCACATCAAATTTTTGCTCTATTTTTTCCATAAAAATTACATAAAATTATTATTATTATTAAAAAATTCTGGCCCCACATAAACTTTTTTTTAAAGGCACAGTAAGACCTAGTTGGTAGCGGCTAGATCCGATCATGGCAAAAAAAAAAAATTTAAAGGCGCAACCAAATCTTGCTACTGCCGGCCAGGTAGGGCCGCCGCTAGTTGGACCTAGCCACCCCCTAGCTAAATTTGTTAAGGAGACAACCAGGTCTGGCCCATGGTAGGCAGACTTGGCAAGTGGCGGCCAGATCCAATCGTGGCAGAAGATTGTTTTTAAGGCATAGTCAAATCTGGTAGCTGTTAGCTAGGTACAGCCGCCATTAGTCGGACCTAGTTGTTCCCCAACCAGATCTAGTAGGGGAATGGCTAGGTCTAGCTTGTGGTGATCGGACCTGGCCAACAAGGGCATGATCTAGCAGTGCCACCCATAAGGCCCAGTGACTAAATTTGCACCCGCGTGGCTAGGTTTGGCCTCGACCAGCCAAGTTTAGCTGCCCTGCAGCCGAATTTGGCCGGCATGACCTCCACCAACGTTGTTGGGGAAGAGGGGTTTAAGTTTTTTTTTTTTTCAAAGAATAGATCTGGGCCGTCCAGATTAAACTTTAGGTAGAAATTTTTTTTGCCGTGGGCTCACCCTATCTATGTGTGAGTGTGCCTACTATATATATATATATATATATATATATATATAGTTCTATTTAGCAATTAAAATTAATGAATATATAATCCATATTTTATAATATATTGATTTAATTAAATTTAAAAAATAAATTAAAATATTTTTCTATATCAATAGAGAATCATTTAGAGTCAAAATAGAGTTTTAAATTAAAAAAATATGATCATAATTATTTTTCCTAAGTCCTACAAATTTTTTATTTAACTTTATTTGATTCAAGTATAATGCACCAAACACAATGTCTTAGAGTTTAATTTAATATATTAGATTCATAATAACTTAGATACATTTTATGTCAGTTTTATCATTACTTCAATAATTCGTATGATATATTCCTCATCAGAGACATTCCATAAAAACAATTTTCTTATGATATGTCTCTTCGGACATCGATTAAAAAATAATTCTCATGATATATCATATTCAATGAGCAGCACTTCGTAGTTTTTGGAGGGTTAATGGAAAGGGCCCATTTAGTATCTCCAATGACTTTGAGGCCCATTTGATAGTCCACATGTTAGGAGCACAAAGATTATGACATCAACGTTGCCAATTCTTTCCTATATACTAGCACATAAAATATGAATAACAAAAGAGATTAAATATAAATGAAAAAAACATTATTAAAATATTGCACTTGTTTGTACTTTAAGAAACGTTTGTGAAGAAGTAAAAAGGGATGGAAGTGGCGCATGTGTTGCTTCTATTATTTTTATAGTACTAATAAAAAATATATTTTATTATAGGTTCGGTTGTAATTTGATTGGTTGAAAAGATCGTATAATCATAGAGTATTATTTGTTAAAGATTTTATTGCTATCGAAATATTTGCTGTTATTTTTTAGATAATTTGTTGGTTCAAAAATTACAATTAAGGTGGTGTTAAAAAACAATCTGCTTTCAAAGAGAATGTAGGAATATCTTAATTAAAAGAACTTCACAAAGAATATTATAATTATCATATCAGTTGAAATACCGTAATTTTTAACAAAAACAATCAAATTTTGTGAAAATTTCAGATCAAAAAATTGGGTAAGGATTAAAATGATGTAAAGACATAAATTGTATTGGATTTGAAAGCTACACCGGGTACAAACTGGTTGCTATAAAACGATGAATATTATACCTCATGATTATATAAAAAATGTCAAGTACCATTCTCACAATATAATATTTTAAATGTTAACGATCGCCATTATAAAAAGGCAATGCCAAAGATCTAAGCGACATTTACATCACTGCTGTCATAGGAAAGAGAATAAAAAAATTGACATTGTATAGAGCAAAAACAAGGAACTAACTCTCTTATGGCCAGTTATCAACTTCTAGCTATTGGGAAGCTGGCCATGTCGAGGTGTAGGAGACCATGTACGTAGTTGGATGATCCTCCTCCTCCCAACTTCTCGGAATATTTGTCATCTTGGTTTT
>JAURVB010012010.1:0-11030 GCA_033002965.1 Piper betle | reverse complement strand
GGGGAGAAGCCTTACTTACATTATGTGTGATTCTCAATCGAATTCCATATAAAAATTCTGATATAACTCCATATGAGATGTAAAAAGGGCGAAGCCTAATTTAAATATTCTTAATGTATGGGGTTGTTTGGAAAAGTAAAAATTCTTAATATTAAAGTGAATAATTGGGAGATAAAACATTTGGTAGAGTGCTTATAGGCTATGCACATAATAGTCATGCTTATAGATGTCTAGTTGTAAAATCTGATTTAAATAATTATTCTCCTAACACTATTAAAGAATCTTGTGATGCTATGTTTTATGAGCATATTTTTTTGTGGCAAGATCAAAATATGAATGTTGAATCATTTTCTGTGTGGGAAAAATTCAAAATCAACTAAAATAGCTGATTTAAGGAGTCTGCGCCTAGAGTCAAGAAGAATTTTAGTGATGATTCCTATACATTCTTAATTGAAGATGATCCTATAGCCTTTAGTCAAGCTATGACTATGAATGACGCTACTTTATGGAATGAAGCAATAAAGAGTGAAATGAATTCTATAGTTGCACATGGTACATGGATCTCAATAAATCTACCATTGGGGTGTAAAACTATAGGATGCAAGTGAATTTTCAAAAAAATTAACCAGATGGATCTATTGATAAATATAAAGCCACGTTGGTAACTAAAGGATGTAGCCAAAAACAAGGATTGGATTTTTTAACAATTATTCACATGTATTTAGCATAACTACAATTCGAGTGTTATTGATATAGCTGCAACGTACAACCTCGAGATCCATAAAATGGATGTAAAAACTGCCTTCTTGTATGGAGAGCTAGAGATGACGTATACATGCTTCAGCTAGGATTTGTCGTATTGGGCCAAAAATGAAAGGTGTATAAATTGGTCTTATCATTTTATGCCCTTAAACAAGCTCCTAAATAATGACATGAAAAATTCAATAATACTATAATGTCTTATGGCTTTGTTGTGTGTGACTCTGATAAATATTTATATTATAAGAAATTTTTTAATTTAATTATTATCTTGTGCTTATATGTTGATGACAATCTTATATTTAGAAGTGATGCCATTCTAACATTTAGAAGTGATGCCAATGAGATTAGCAAAACCAAGCAATTTTTAGTAAGAACTTCAATATAAAAGATCTTGGTCATGCTAATGTGATATAGGCATCAAAATTTTGAGGACAAATAAAGAAGTAGCTCTATCATAACCCTATCGTGTTGCAAAATTATTGAGAAAATTTTACTCTATAGAGTGCAAACCTGTAAGTACTCTTTATGACCCTTGTGTCAAATTAAGTAAGAATAGTGGGGATAGTGTGTCACAAATAAGATACTCACAAGTAATAGGTACTTAGCTAATTATACAAGGCTAGACATTGCTTATGTAGTGGGCAGATTCAAAAGATATACACAAAATCCTAGCGAAGCTCACTAGACAAGAATAGAGAGTATTCAGATATCTTAAGGGTAGTAGTGATTATGTGATTCACTATACCGAGTTGGATATCTAATTTAGAAGAAACAAAATCCACAAGTGGTTATCTGTTCACTCTTAATGGTGGGTTAGTTTCTTGGAAGTCCACGAGACAAACTATTATTGGCAGGTCAACAATGGAGGATAAATTGGTAGCTTAGGATTTAGCTAGGAAAGAAGTAGAGTGGCTTACAGAATTATTAAATGATATTCCCATGTTGGAAAAGTCAATTCCTCCTACCTTAATAAATTGTGATAATGGAGCTACAATAGTGAAAGTACAAAGTAAAATCACAATGCAAAGTCCTTGTTATGTGGGGACCACCTTCCTCCTTGTGGCTAGATACAGGGAACCAAAAGGTTCATCGGCCAAACCCCCCCTGTGTGAACAAAAACTTGTATGTTGATGTCACCGTGGAGCAAAAAGCAATTGGATATTGCCTGGTGTCCTCGAGCAGCTATTTAGAAGGGAATAGAATTAGCCCATATAAAGCAGCAAATAGATGTTGCCCTTAAGATCTATTGGCTAGGAAGGTTGGTGTTGAACTTCATACATCCAATTGCTTTTGGCAGCATCCAGAGTCAGACCAATTGCATAGAGAAGTTGTCCCATGTATATAAAAAGACTTTGGCAGTAGATATTCTAATAGCCCTTGAATTTGTTGAAAGCAACAAACACCATGGATTAAGCACTTAAGAATGGATCAAATATACATAAAATACACAATTATCACTCTCTACTTCTTTTTTTAAGGTCACTTGCACTTAGTATCAAGTGGTCAAGCTGGTGGGTCAAGTTGGTGCTTCAAAGAATCCGTGTTGCGGATAATTCAATTTGGCTTGTTAGACTTGAAGAAAGCATCTTTGTCCCTATCATTAGAATTTCAAAAAGACTCAGGCAAATCCTTGACTTGGCAACCAAATCAGACCTTCGTCATTCCTGAAATTTATCCTGTGTCCATAGTCAAATTCCTTCATTTGACAATTTTCAAAGATAAGCTTGAGAAGGCCCTTGAAGAGGACTCTTCTCACATTGAAATCTTGTTGGAGAGTCAGGACAAATACGAGAGATACTACGCATACTAACAAAGAAAACAAAGAAATTACAAGGGGAAACTGCACAAGGAGCTGAAATTGAGGTCGTTAAAGCAACCATGAAGATTGACCAATAGGCCTCACAACAAGTATCTTCACAGCTTGAAAGTTTTGTTGCACTCTTGGATCCAACAAAGGCATAATTTCAAGAGAGGGTTATTACTTTCACAATTGATGAGTAGCTCTTTTTTTTTGAGAACTAAATGGCTTAGGCTAGTCTCTCGAAGCATTGACAATGTGTACGAAGTAATCAACTAACAATTAGTTTAACAAGAAGCACAAATAAGATATATTACATGTCAATCAAGATCCACTACAAATCCCATATCACTAAGTTTTACCTAAAGAGAATAAAAATACATCATAAACCTCATCAAAGAAAACAACATTGAGGAAAAAAAATTTATGCAAATCTATGAATATGAAGCCCTGGTGTGAACTTATCTTCATCAGTGTTGCTTCTTTATAACTTGGCGTCCACAACTTCTTTACAACCTTCAACTCATTTTCAGATTGGTTGTGTGGAACTTGAGAGGATGGAAAGTGAACAGATGAAGAATGAGTTTTCTTCCTCAAATATCTTTATATGTACATGGCATGTGTATCTGTCACCGGTCATCTTTTACAATGTGAGGGAAGGTATGTATAGCCAATGGAAGTAGAACTCTCTTGATTGTTCAACAACTTCTTGGTAAGTTCTTTCCTCTAAAGTAGGGCAAGAATTGACTCCATCATTCATTCTAGACTATGTCTGCATCCTTATTCCCTTGTCTCCTTGTTGTCTCTTCAAGGGTGGTGGAGTTGTCCCATTTAGTGTAAGTGATTCAAATTGGAGGAGCATGTTAAACCAGTAGAGAAGCTTCCTTCCATCTTCCATTCTAACCAAGGCACATAAATGTCTCCTTTAATTATTGGAAGTGGTTGGATGTGTTCCTTACTTGCTTCTCAAGGTATCCATCTAAAAGTTTGAAAGAGAGGCTTGACTGGATTAGGTAAATATGTCTGAAAGGTAGGGAGCAGGTGTAAGTGCGCAGACTTATTCCCTTGGTCAAAAGCATATGTAGGGACTTGCAGGTCTTAACGTGTACATTGATTTGTATGCCCAAATTAGTCCATCCTTGGTTGGTAGTGGAATACTTCGATCCCCATATGCAAGTGCGCATGAGTCTTGTTTATTCTTCTTTAATATATGATTCTTTATTTAGAATTGGTTGTCATTTTATGCATATTTGCTATAACTTGCGATAATTCAAAATTTTTAAATTTTAGCTAAAAATTCTAAGGAAAATGAGTCAGGGTATCAAAATATTGTGTTAATCTATGCAAGTATTCAGTATGAGAGGCTCATTCCTACGGTAAAAGTGCTTAGTTTTAGAACACAATTAAGAGTTGACTTAAATGTCTTCAAAGAGGTTAAGGCTTACGTGGCGGGATATTGAGTTGTAGAATATCTTTGGAGATTTCTACCTATATGAGTGTGATAGCTTAGGTTAGCTATTGATAGAGTTATGGCTTATCTCCTAGGTGAATACACTAATGAAACAACGAGTACCTATGCATGGCCATGAAGTGCAACCAGATATATACCCTTATTTATCAGACCAATAATTTTTATTAGATATACTCAAGTCTCAACTTAAATGTATGACGTTCAAGATGTAGTTCACTTCTACTTGTTGGGATGGTGATGTGCTAAATTAGCGAAGGTTCAAGTTCAAAAGACACCTATCCGTGAAAGAAAATTACACCAAAAGCTTTTCAAATTTTAATTTTTCATTGTTTTTCTTGGTTTTAAAATAGTTGTGGACTGTAAGTGTTTTTAAAATAGGTGGGGATTGTTGATTTTATGTGTTTAAAAACATGTACGCTCCAATGGACATACCATTTAAAAGAATCGGTTATTTTGAAAAGGTGCATCCATTTCCTTTTAACCTTTTTTGGACGCTTTCAACGTAACTTTTCTTCCTCTTCACGTAACTCTTCTCAATCATCTCCATCACGCTCTCCTTGATTTCTCTTGGATTTCTGTAAAAAGGAGATTGTTTTGTGCTTTAAAACAAGATTTGGCGAAGTTCTTGGTGGTCTAATAAATCAGTGAAGAGTTCTTCATTGTCACACTAGTGAAGAAGGGATTGGCCCGTTGGATCTTGGGAGTAATGTGCCTGTGGAGGCTCTAGTGCATGAGATCTGCAATATTACTTTGAAGTCGATGCTTTATAGGTGCCTTGGATGGTAAACTTTAATTTTGCGTTCTATTTTGCATATTACAAGTTGGTATTCATAGGTTTACAAACTCACTCCTATTTTTTAATTTATTTTTGTGTGATATTTCCCACAACTACTCACTTCATCCTCCTTCATTTGTGCGTGATGGACATGTGGACTATATGTTTCACCCTCTTATGCCTGTAACAAGCTTTTTGATCTATGGGGAAAGTCTTAGGAGGTCACGTAGACTCACTGAAGACTCATTCTTGTTGGAATAGTGGCCAGATCCCAAAGGACATTGTAATTTAATGGATCATTCAATTTTGACAATTGTCTTAGTACCCCTTAAAGTTTCTAGAGTCTCGGGGTGAGGGATGATAGATATTTGTTTGATCGTTCTTTGACCACCTTTCCACCTGCCTTCGCTTTTCCTTTGTAGGCTTCTTTTGCTTTATTCTTTTCTTTTAAGCTCTCCCCGACATCGGCAAATATGTTTTGAATGTCTTGTCCAGGACATAATGGGGCTTCGTCAAAGTTATGTATCCCTCAAACTTTTCTCTGAAATGCTCACCATTTACATGTATGACTCATTTCTTCCTTGCTCATCTCAAGAATTTCATAGAGAGATGGGTCAAGAGCTTTTTGGCTGCAATTTCTTTTTCAACTTCCCCAATAAATTGAGGCAAGACAAATTCTCTATGACGGGAATATGTTTTAAAAAACAATAAACAATATAAACCCAAGCCTCTACTACTAAAGACCATCACAGACTGGCAAATAACATGTATGTGGGGAAACACATGAGATGGATAAGTGGTAGGCATGCTTGTGGCTACAAAACCAAGGGAAAAGAGAGAGAGAGAGTGAAGTACCGAAAATGAAGAACTGATAGGAAAGGATAATAGGAGCTTCATAAAAAAAAACTATGCGTTATTCGAATTGTCTGTTCTTTCTACCCAACTAGAAGAAGCTTGATATTTTTTATCCCCTAGAATACTAACGTACTTGTAAATTACAATGCCTATGATGCAGGGATACAAAAAGAAAAAAGTGTTGACTACAATCCTATGATGCTAGAATAACAAAATTTCTTATGGGAAGGCATTTTCAAAGATATCCGCTAGCCCATGAATGCACTCAGTGTGGAAGTCCACTCCTCCACTCCAGCTGAAGAAACTGTGAAGATGGAGATCACCATCGGCATCGATGTATTGGGGATGCTTGTAGAACCCGTGACTTGAGTCAAAGTTTTACATTAGTGAACCAATTGGTTCAACTGTCAATTTGAGTCAAGTCAATTTCATGAACCGCGTGCTGAGTCGAGGCCAGCCATGAGTTATGATAATGAGGGTTAGGTGCAACTGAATATATGATGATAACATCAGAAAGATGGTGAGATATGAGTTATCAGAATATATAAAAGTATGCGGTATAATTTTTTATGTATTTGATCGTAGAATTATTTTTAGGCCAAATAACGTATTAGGACGCGTTATATGGCAGCTTTGGTGGACTATTAGTTATAGAACATGCCATTGTGGTGATATGGTATGTATTATATTTCATGAGATTTTCCCCTATTTTTGGTTTTTTTAGGATTTATTACGCGTTAGTTATTATTTTTTACTCGAGTCGGTGTTGAGTCAAATTTTATTTAAGACATTTCCACCAAACTATTTCTTCTCCCTCCCGACACAGTCTTCTTCACCAAAATCCCCGACCGCCCGATCGCCACCCCTGTGTTCGTCGCCGTCGCCACCAAGCACCTCCGCGTCATTGTCGTGCCATCCTGAGCACCGCTGGCCACCGTCAGGACTCCACGATGCCCAATCGCCGCGCCCACGCGCTGACCTCCTGTCCCCAATCTAGCAACCGACGACCATCGCTGTCACCATCCAGTTTCCACCTCGACATCTTTGACACTCCCACGACCTTCCCTGAAAGAGCGGAGCCCAGCGCTGCCCACAAGAGCCGGATCTCCACACCCCACCATCGACGGCCTTCTTTTGCCATTTTTGGCGAGTGCCGCCTCCACTGACCACACCAACGTTGTAGGCACGTCGGGCTCACCAAGCCGATGCCAACGGTATCCCACACCACCACTATCCCGCCAGTAGCCACCGCCAGCAACTGTCATTGAAAAGCTGCCGAAAACTAGATTCAATGAAATTCGCCCAATCTTTTGCTGAAGTCATCGAGTTGAACCTAATCGAACTGTGGGCACCGCCGAGCGCTGAATTTGAGCTCCAAGATGAGTGACAAAACCCTAGCCGTCGCCGATTGCTGACGACGCAAGGTATAATTACCTACGATTTAATTATTTAAAATTGATGATTATTAGCACAACATGGTAGGATTGTTTAATTGTCATGATAAATGTCTGATTGTGAATGAAGTGATGATTTGCATGATTTGCTTGATAGTGAATGGATGTTAGTGATCTAACTAAGTAAATTAAATATGAGCATACTAATCGAATGTAACTTAGAAAAATATAATAAAATTGGTATGAATAGGATGAGTTATAACTATTTTTACAGTGATAATTGTTGATTGTGATGGATGATGAGATTGTGCTGTGAGTGTGATGTTTATATTGAGTTGATGCATCATTCAGTTAACGGGCGTTAGCATCTAAATTTGATGTGAATGTACGGAGTAGGAGCTCACCGCCTAGGCGCGAGGACACGCTTGGAGCTTCTACCAGGTCTGTTTAGGACTCGCTCTTGATTCATTGTCTCATTCTATCGTGTTTTGTTTAGAATAGGAAATAGGACATGTCGAATGGTGGATTTATTGTATCCCACTCCGCATGGGCCATTTAGCCGATCGTATTTTCTGGATTAATAACCTTCGAGAATGAGATCATAATAACTCCATCTTTGAGTTCCTCAAACCCGAAGAAGTATGGAGGTTTACGGGTACTACTGTGTTGTGTATGTCTAGACTTGTGGCGTGAAAAGGTACTGAAGGCGTATGCTTAGAATAATCAGCCTCTGTACTCAGGACACGAGTAATACGAAGGATGTGGGGGCTAAGAGGAAAGAGAATGATTTTCCCGTACAAAGGGATAGTTTAAATGGCCAAGGAAAGAGAATGTTATGGAAGAGAATGATATAGAAGAGACGCTACCGCTTGAGTTTGATGGCTCCCATTATTGCCCTTATGAGAGTTCTTGAGGAAGTATATGAGGTTTTTATTCAATTGGAGGGTTATCTCTCCTGTGTCAGATTGATATTAGTTAATTCTGGACTGGTAACACTCGTTATTGACATCATTTTATTATATATGTAAGTGAGAACCACAAAGAATGAGCATTGTTGAGATTGTAGAGTAGTAGCAAAAATCACACACACATGTACCTTCAGAGTGTACGTAATGATGATGTTTATTGAAATGTGTAGTTTATGAAATTTAAAATATATCCTATGAGATTACTATAAATGTTTTGCATTTGAATGAAAATGGAAAGTGGGAATAAACCAGGTGAACTATAGACCAGTATTGCACTTTTAGGGTGTTAGAAAATGGAAAGTGGGAATGAACAGGGTGAACTACGGACGTAGAATGTGAAAAACATGTCATGTTTGAAATGTGTTTTTATTTTTGCTATAAATATATACTGTTGTCATTGACAAGGTGGCCCATATTGCACTTTTAGGAGACTTTGTCCGTTTCATCTTTAAAATAGATATTTCTTTTAAACATCTATCTCATTTGTTTGTTTGTGTTCTTGTTTGCACATCATGGCAAGCATGTAGGGCAACGTTAAAACCCAAGACATCTCATCTATGTTTTATATGCTACATCATCATCTTGAGACTGCCAGGGTAGATCAAGGTCAGCAACCTGAATCAAATAGATTAGCCAACGAGTCTGTCGCCAGTACATGTTAGTTTACAGGTGAACTGAAATAAGGTAGTTACAATGCTTGTGGAGAGTTTTGAAAAAAAAGATAGTAAATAAAGAATGTCTTCTCAAACATTTATTTTTTCACCAACTTATCAACATTTATTATGGACATAATCCCAAGTGGGATATGAAATATCATGATCTTCATCAATTTCTCAACATTTTTTATTGATGTGACGTACGTGATATGAGGTCTTGATGTCTCATCTCTCAATGTTACTTAAAGACAAATACTTGGTGAGAGATTCATGTATATTATTTGAACATGCTATTCATTGTGTTTGTAGAATTTCACAACAAATACTGAAATGGAATGGAATTTTCATTAATAAGCAAAGCTGAAAATTACATGAAAAAAATTACATATATATCCACACACACACACACAAACAAAATAATCCCATCATCCTAATGTGAGAGCAATACACATCACAAGATACTGGCTTCATGAGTGAATTAGCAACCATCTAATGCGTAGAAATTTATTTCAAACTCAATTCATTCTGCTTAACAATGTCTCTAACAAAGTTATATTTGATATCAATCTACTTGGTTTTATAATTTTAACTGCCCATTTTTTGGTCTAGGGTAGGCCGAAGTATGATGTTATAATTCGAAAGCTATTTGTTGGACAACTATTGTATAAAACTTACAGAAGCAGATCTCAACCCTCAAGGAGGCTTAAGACGGACACCCGAGTGGATTTTTATACAACACATATTGAATCATTCTAACATAAGAAGGTCGTTAACTTTAAGGGAGCTCTTAGCATGAGCATTCTGAATTACAAGAGAGGCAACACCTCTTTAGCAACTAAGAGGGTGACTTTACATAATGCAGATAATCACTCTAAGCTACACGAAGGCAAGTGCCCCAATGCAGCTAAGAGGTTGCGTTTGAAAAATGCAGATACGTGATACGATTCTTATACTTAATTACAACCTTGAAGTTAGATAATAGTTATTCTTATGATGATGTTGATCTTAACTTGCCTAGCACAAGGATCATGGTCACATGTTACACATATCCGCAAACAAAAATTAAACACAACCACAGAGACATCAACAAGTGTCAGGGCATCATACCCGAGTACTTGGTCTTCAAGTGGATCCTTTAAGTGGTGTGAACTATGTGCTCTTCCAATCCATGTTACTCTATATCACATACACACAGCTGCAACCAAATATGCTTAGCATACCTGGTGTTGCTCCACGTCGTGTTCCATGACTTTGAAGCTTACACATCCTATAAACGATTGTTAGAGTGCCCCAAAGTTAATGCCCTTTATGATGATGATAACATTAATAATAATAATAATAATAATAATAATAATAATATAACTAACACATGAATAACACCGAATACATTCCCATGCATCATAACAAGGTTTAGGGCATAGATCAGAGTCATAATACAACACATACACTCGTAATTCCCGATAATACATAAATCTCAAATACTTAACTAATCCCCCAAAATACATAAGGCAGATACACGACAAGTTATACACATGGTACCATCCCGTGCCATAAGCCTCTCGACTAGTCCACTTACGCTGCTACTGGCATACGTACTCACCTACATAGATATGGGAAATCCATTAGTTATCAAACAAAGTTTGATTATCGGTCCGAAAATAACTACTAATAACCAATACTGGCAAATGGGTATCTTAGTACCCACCGAAATTCATAAAAGTTTAGAATCCATCAAAAAGTGGTAAGCCAAGGCCGACGCAACCAAACATCAGACAATAAATGTCAAACCAAACCCAACGGCTTCATACTTAGATACATACACACATGTATTTATGCCCTCACATCCTCTCGTATATCACCCGTCATGAAGTATTTCTGTGTAACGACCCAGCCCAAGTGCAACGTAATCGGCCAAGTCATTTCTTTAAAATAAGTACCCCGGAAGTTAAAGATCTATAGTCCATTCCCCCACCTCATAAACATGATCTTCTCCCAGTAGGTATTAGATGTGGGACTAAGTTGAGGGATCTCACAATCCACCCACCTTAGGGAATTTCGTCCCTGAAATGCCTATTCTTGGCCCGTTGCTAGCCCCAGCCCACGACCTTTCTGGCCCGTGACCGGCAGCCTAGCCAACGTTTCTAATCCAGTCCACCATCTAACACGGAACCAGGTCGGCTCTGATACCATTTGTAACGACCCAGCCCAAAGTGCAACGTAATGGGCCAAGTCATCTCTTTAAAATGGGTACCCCGGAAGTTAAAGATCTATAGTCCATTCCCACTTATAAACAGGATCTTCTCCCAGTAGGTATTAGATGTGGGACTAAGTTGAGGGATCTCACATTCTGT
>JAURVB010012009.1:0-17968 GCA_033002965.1 Piper betle | reverse complement strand
GTAGAAAGCGCCGGGACAACTTTTTTCCTGCCGCCTTCGGAAGCACCACCGAGATGGTGCCACTGGAACGCCACCGGGGCGTCCCTGTGTTCTCTCCCGACCAACCAACCATTACTGGGTACATCGCCAGCTCCATCCACAAATCGCCGGCCGCCATTTGTATTTCTATTTCTGACCGTTGTCCCGGAAGTGTCCGCATGCAGTCGACTGATATGCTGACCGATTACAGACGGCGCTTATCGGACTGCCAGATCTATCTCTGTTCATGACCTTTCAATCGATGTTTGTTTTGGTGTATGCAACTACTGTTCTTCTTCCCCTGATCCCGTCAAAACGAGGTAATGATCGACACCTCCTCTATCTACTGATCTAAATCTCGTGTGCGTGTGTTCCTTTTTTACACAATCCAATTCCGATTGAATATTAACTCTTCTCGTTGTTTAGATTGTGGCAAATTCAATTTTTAATGTGGATCCTTTATTAATGTGTATAGGCTTTTCTGATGTTTGAGTTTTTTCGTTGGAGCTAAGTGCTATCTGCCCCTCCAAAGTCATCATTATTATCCTTACTGACATGCAATTCACAATTGCAGTAGTTGGTTTGATTCTATGTTGGAGTTGCTGTGCTTTTTCTTTATTATTTTATTTTATTTTATTTTTATGGATTGTTCTGCATTGTGTCCATTTAGCTGGTTCACTGGTTATTTTCATTTAATCTCTCCGTCACATCTGGTTGAAATTTGACCTGGATTAATTGTTTCAGTTATATTAACTATTTTTTGGTAGCTGTTATATTTGTCATATGAAACTTTTTCCTTATGCTAGGAATGTTCGTTATTATTATTGCTTGTTTGTTTCCAGCATAAATAAAGTTCCGCTTGGGTTTCTTTTTATTGTACAATTATTTTTTTATTAAAGTTTTAAATCCCATCTATTGAGATTATAAGTAAGAATTGAAGTATTTGCTCTAAGTTCTGTACTTTTGCCTTATTTTTTTACTGGCCACAACTGCCAAAATAAATAGCAATAACAAAATAAGCATGAAAACTAAACAAACTGGGAACAAACTCTGTAAAATTTTCCTAATAGACAATCATATCATAAGCTCATAACATAAAAAAACTAACAACATAAGATCATAACATATGGATAGCTTCCGACGTTTATCTTATTTCTCCCTTTGACCCAGATAGTTTTTTAGTAAATTGTTTACTTGATCTTTCTTTTAAAATCTATTAATCAGAAAGAAAAATTGTTTACTTTTATGTGCATATTGCTAGATCTGTAAAAAAATGTTTCGTGACACATTTTTTTATTACATCTCTTGAATATGACCGCATGCTTGTCACATTTTTCTTTCTTTCTGTAGTTTGTAGAAATTAAGGCTCATTTGAGTTCAACAATGTGGTTTGTTCCACTGATCTTGATTCAGAACTCCACTTTTTAAGAATGCCTTTTCTGATAGAACATTTTCCTAGAGGAGCATTCACACTATTGAGGCAACGGCAACATTATGTATTTGTGTTACTTCCAGTGAGTTCTCATGGACTGTTCTATATTGCTCGTGAATTCCTGTACTACTAAAGGATTGCTCAAAGTATTCCTGAGCGCTATAGCGTTTCTCCTACTTTTATTCACTCTCCATTACGCATTGAAACCCCTAAAGTCAGACATCTTATCAGTGTCTTCTCATTTCACTGTCATTTTGGATTGTGGAAGTACGGGAACAAGAGTAAGTGTGCATGAATGGTTGAGAAACAGCACTAGTAATCATGAGCTTCCGGTTTTATTACGTTCCCTTCCAGATGAAATACATAATGGCAATCTTTCAAAAATTGGTTGCGAATATCACTGCATGCAAACTATCCCCGGTCTGCACAAACTTGTTCACAATCCTTCAGGGCTTCATTCTGTATTGGAACCGTTACTTCTTTGGGCTGAACACCATATTCCACGCCAAAAGCACAAGGAAACCCCTATTTTTGTGTTAGCTACGGCAGGTCTAAGACAATTGGCTCATGTTGATGCAGCTTGGGTCTTGAGGAACATACAGACTGTTCTTAAGAAGCATCCTTTTCTGTGTCAAAAGAATGCTATTAGAGTGCTAACTGGACAAGAAGAATCATATTATGGATGGGTTGCTCTTAATTACAAAATGAAAAAACTGGGAAGGTTTGAGGAAGGCCCTACCTTAGGTATTCTTGATCTAGGGGGCTCCTCATTGCAGGTCGTGATGGAAGTAGATCAGTCCACAAAGTCTGCACATGTTTTCACTTCAAATATTGATTCTGTTGAGCATCGACTCTTGTCATATTCATTTCCTGCATTGGGTTTGAATGCAGCATTTGATAGATCTATAGTGTTGTTGAGTGAAGGGAAAATGAACAAGCCCGGTGTGAAAAAAGGATCAGAGCTTAGGCATCCTTGCCTTAATCTTGGATTTGAACAAAACTATACTTGTAATGGCTGCAAGACTATGTCTAATTTAACACATTGGGAAGATGTAGATATTGAATATCCGATTACATTTGTTCTGGTTGGCGACCCTGACTGGGACATGTGTCGGAAACTAGCAAGAGCTGTTGCAATCTTTGCAAACGGTTCAGATCTGTTGCAGTTGCCTGATGACACTGCTTGTAAAGAACAATCTTCCTCTACCTCTATAGGTACAGCATTTTGCTACTTCTAGTTGCTGACAATATTTTTGTGCTTTATATATTTATAATCCTGATTACTTTTAATTTTGTCCGGATTATCTTTTGTTCTATATGTATTATTTAATTTGTTTTCATTGAGCTTCATTCTTGTAAGTAAGCATCTTATGTTTAATTGATTCTAATTTCGTTATTGGTAGAAGTTGGTATTTTGATTAATATCGTTCTTGTTGTTCCAGGAAAGGAATTGCTTAATAAGACCACGAGATCTGATGCGAGTATTTACTTCCATGCTTTATCTGGTTTTTTTGCAATGTCACACATGTTGAATTTGGACTACAAGGTTAAAATCAATGAACTTCTTTTAAAGGGAGAGCAGATATGTTCAAAAACATGGATAGATTTGAAGAGCATGTATGAAAATGGATATTATGTTGAGCAGCTGTGTTTCAGGGCGCCATTCTTAGCTGTGCTTCTTGAGGACGCGTTCTGCTTGGGTGATGTAAATATAACATATGGTCCTGGTGATGTTTCTTGGACGCTAGGAGCTGCACTTGTAGAAGATGGGTACTTGTGGTCGAGCAAAGGGAAGTTGCTGATGAAAGGAAATTTTGGTTCGAAAACTGCATTTTTATCTGCTATTATTATTTTGATTCCCTTGGCTGTGTGTGTGATACTTGCTATGATATATAGGAAAACAAGTTTGTTGCCAACTTGGGCGCTAGCAAAAACAAGAAAAAGGGAATCTAGCATTGTTTCATTGCCTATCTCTATTCTACCAAAGAAACAGAGACATTAATGAGACATTGGTTGACACCTCTCTTTCAATATAATTATTTGAAATTTCAAATATGAATAGGACATATCCAATTGTTGAAAATTAAATGTGAGGGACTGTATGTTCTTGATTTTGTTGTCAAGGTTATTGAGAAGTTTCTTATAGATGGCGGCAGGTTGGATTGGATTATCCTGGCGCTAATAAGCTGGTTAAATGAAGTTGCTGCAACTGGAAAACATGTGATTATCAAGAGGGTAGTTATGTAAAATGCTTCATCCTTGTTAATTTCCTCCAGTCATAGAGCAATCTTGGTGACTGAAGGTAAGAGCTATTGTCTATTGGAGAGTGGAACTCTGTCTCCGTTGTTGGACGATGAAGGGTATATGGAAACGGACCTACAGAAGAAGGTATAGAAAAGATCTATCCCCTTGTGTGGATTATGTCTATCATGAAGGAAAGCAGTCTACACTGTTCTACGAGTGAGGACGTAGCAAACAGAATTCCTTTAATAGTGGTTGTTAGCTGGCTATAACCGAGGTTCACCTCAAGAAGCAAACTCCCTGTTCAAATCAGAGGAACAAGATCAGTTACCAGAGAGTGGTTGCCAGCCCATGAAGCTTATGAACTCAGCTGCCCAAATGTTGCTAAAAATAGATGAGCGGGTAGATATTGATCAATGCTGGAATGAGTGAAAATTCTCCCAAGACACATACTGCATTGGAAGAAAAAAATAGAAAGCAACTGCTGATCATCTTCAAATCCATCTACCTTCCTCCACCATGGCCTCCTCTCAATCGCCCCTCTCGTCGTCAATGTTCCTGGTATTGGGGTCTGTCTTTATCCTCTCCACCACCACACTGGCCACCAGCTTCGCGCCACCCCTTGGCCCATGCAAGTACACTAGCTACCCCAGCTTGTGCGTGTCTCTTGCCAGGCCATTGCACAGGAACCACCCTCCAACTGCTGCAGCAGTTGCCAGGGTCTCCATCCAAGCCACCATCGCCAAGACAATGCAAGCCAAGGGGTTGGCCTACTACTATCTTGGTGGCAATTCCAGTGACCCCATGGGGCGTGCCAACCTCAAGGTTTGCCAGCAGCTCTATGACGACGCCCTCGACAACCTCCGCCAATCCATGTTTAACATCAAGACCCTTCGCCACTCCAGGTCGGACAACGATGCCACCTTAGCCACACTGAAGATCAACCTCTCGGCCGTCATTACCGACTACACCACCTGCGACGATGGCTTCACGGAGAACCCGGGGGAGAAGTCACCCCTTGCCAAAGTCAATGGCATGCTCAACAAGCTCACCAGCAACAACCTGGCCCTGGCTAGTAAAATCCGCTATTAGTGTGGCCAATGCATGAATGTGAAGAAAGTAAAAGAGGCCGCAAATAGCAAATAAGCAATAGTGGACGAACACTCCTGCAAATCAATGACATGGGTCTTGATTCTTTGGTGAAAATCGGAGAGAAAATTCTGGTTTTTGATGGTTTTTTAGCCTTTTGAGTTGATACAGGATGGCAGACTATCGGATTAGTTCCGTCGTGTAATTATTTTACGGGTGATTGATTTCAATAAGCTGCTGGCATTCATGGTCTTTGATAAGTGGGAAAAATCCACCTAAGTTTTACTTGCGTTCATATTTTATCATATATAAGATGCAACAAGAAAACAGATCCGTCTAATTTCAGATTAAGACTACGGTGAAAGAAAAGAGGGGGCGGTGCAGGTCATGTTTTCGGTGGTCAATTTTGGCGGTTGTCATGCGTCGCTGTCGAATCCTTTCCCCATGATACATGCGCCACTTGAACCGGTTTTTGTTGGTGTCTCGTGAGTGGCCACCGCCCTGAGTCACATCCAATTTCCCCATAAAATCTTCCACACCCTTCTTCTCTAAATCTATACATTATTGATTATACATACGTCTATCATTCACACAACTTATTGGTTTAAAACTCTAATTCTCTCCAACTCCATTCTCTAGAACAAAAACAAGAAGGTTGGGCTGGGCAAGGAAGGCCGTCCATTTCTCCATCATCACTCAATATATACATATATATAAATCATATCATTTCCCATCCCCCCAACGTAAATAAACAAAGACCAGACTCTCTCTACTGTACGCCAGCCGATAAATATCAATCAAATCTATCAAAGCAGCGTACGGTGAAGAAGGCGTGCATGTGTACATATCAGATGTATCATATCACACGTGAAATGGGCCAGATCCGAGGACACCCATAAACGTAACGTGGCCGATCAGTCTGCCGATAAGCGCGGTGGATCTCCGTTGACTCTCCTCCCAGCTTTGCTTTGTTAAGAAACCTCTGTGGGAGTGGTAGAGTGCACCACTTTGATTCTTCCACTTTTGATCGGCTTGTCGAGTAGAGATTCTGCTTCCACTATCAAGGCCACCTCCATGGATTCAGGTAGGATGCATCATCCAACGATGCATGCCGGCCGGTAAAAGTGCGGGATGGTGTGGGCGAGCAACGCGGTTGGCTTATCATTTTCTCAGATCTTGCGGTGATACCACCAGCCTCTACTGACAGAGTGAGTTACCATGTCATTCAAGATTGATTACCATCTCTTGCTCTTTCCTGATTTCCCTTCTCAACAACAAACAGCATTATTGGTGGCTCGACGTGTTGCCGGCCCTTTCGCCGTATAATTGCGCCGAGCTCCTTTGCACCGCCAGCGCTCTCCATATTGGTTAGTCCATCCATCCTCCCCGTTAATCACTCCCTTTTTTTTTCTTTTGTAATTGGGTTGATGAATAAATTGGTTGTTGTTATTTCCACTGCTTGGTTCTGATTCATGAATTTTTCTTCTCAATTAAACCCCTTATTAAGGCTTTCTCTTAAGCTCCCTGATCTCTATCCTCTTTGCTTCTCTAAATTTCAAATTCTTCTTCCTGCTTTTGTCATTGTTAATAAACAGAGAAATGACCAATATCTAAAAGGAAATGTAAGCGTCCTCATTGCTTGACCATCTTATTTTTTATTGAATTTCCATTCTTGTTTCCTATTAGACATTAATATCAAATTATGTCATGACAATGGTGTGTGTGTGTGTGTGTATGAATGAGATATTTTATTATTCGTGAACTTCACGGAGGGAAACATTAGGATTTATAAACCACTTACTTAAACTCCTCTTAAGACTAATGATATTTCCTAGGGCTAAAATTGATAATCCTAGTGATTTTTTTGGTAATTATGGAAATTAGAATTGAATCTCTATTGTGTCTAGTAGAAATAACTGACTCAAATCACTAAGATTATCAATAACCTCCCTAGGGAACATCATTAGCCTTCTCTTAAATAATTTTTTGTTCTATGATGCAGGTCCTCACAACATTTGTAAAAAAACACCGAGGATCACAGTTAGATATTCTATTATGAATTACAATATTTTTTTTGAGAATCTGCCAATAGAAAAAATAATAAGCCGTTTTTATCTCATAATGACTGTAGTTTATCAACTGTGCATTTAGTAGTGTTTATAACGTTACAAATACTATCCTAGATATTTGTTGCTTTTAATTTACCATTTTTATCATGAGTATTCTTTTGCTATTTTCACTACACGTGTTTCATGTTTATTTCTAATCTTAAATGTGATTTGTTCTTACTTTTTGCAAGTCAGGTTATTGGTTTGTTATTTATTTTTTATTGGTTTACTTTAAAGATACAATTCAGTTTTCATATGGCATATTTCAATTGAATTCGCCAATACTGTAGTGGCTCTTTATTTTTTCGAATGTGTTCGAGGCTATATTCATTTTGTGTTTGACCCTTTCTATATTTTGAATGTGCGTATTCATTAATAAATGAACAATTGACATCATAAGCATGGTCTATGTTCATTTGAACCGCTTCTTCCTCTTTCCTTTAGCTCTCTGCGTGTTTTCTTATTTATAGGATTTTATCTGTGTGAACTCTAATTTTCTCAACACAAAAAATATTGCTACATTTTCACATTCCTTGATGTGTGAAATAGTCGTAGTGATTGCATATGTTATTATTTATGCAATCTGCCATTAGAAGCTTTTGTTCTAGTAGATATAAATTGTCTCCTAGTTCATACGTAAGATAGCAAGATTGAGATGTATACCATATAAAGAAATGAAGAAAATTATTTGTTGTAAGGTCCAAATTGGCTGTAAGACCCAATCAGCAACTAAATATGTATAGGTGATAGGGCCTATTTATTAATAATATTTCAATTATGGGTATTTAATGAGGGGTAATTTCCTTATAGCTGATTAGGTCTTGCAGCGAATTTGGCTGTAAGACCTTACAGCTGATTTTACTCAAGAAATGATAAGATTCACTGAAGTCAGAATTAAACCTTTAGAGTGTATTTTTCTTCTGGCCATGCATCAACAAGAGGAACTTTAAGGATGGGCTCGTCAATATTCTCTATTTCACGTTACACTTTTCTAGCATTTTAAGTGGCCGGCTGCCACCAAAATACTGACAATTTATGGTGTGTGGTGGTTGAAATGTTGGAACATGAATTCACTTGGATAACCTATCATTGGGTGAAAGCAAAGATTCTCTACATCTGCTTTCATATTCCACTTTAGTTATAAATTACCTTAAGTATATTATGAATGTGAGCGTAATCATTAATTGTTAAAAGTAGAGAAAGACAAAACCGATGCTAAGATAAACAACAAAAGAATGCAAGCCTGATTTACTTGGAAACAACTACTGGAGTCTATCAAATTTTGTTATCTTACCAAAGGCTTTTTCTAACAGGTACATTATCTTATTATTATTTGTACATCTGTCTAAAGCAAATTTTTATTATATCTTAGTTTTTTTCTCAAAGCCAAGTGGTAACCATTTGCATAGTAAACACCATTTTTGTAGTAGAGGTTGAAATTTACATGTTTGGATCCAATGAAGTGGGTATTGAAGAAAGTTTTATATAGTTGCAGCATTTAGAACACTGTTAAACCATCAACTCTTTTATTGAAAATAAGTTTAAAATTTTTGACATAATGATCGATCCATTTTTTGCATCTAGCTAACAAGTTTGCCAGTATTGAGTAGATTATTTTGGATAGGGAGTAAATTACTTTCATGCTAAGATTGTAATGCTTTGTTGTGGATAGTTCAAGTAGTGTTTCCATAAGACATTTTGTTACTAAAGCGTGGACAGTATTAGCATGTGTCCATGGCAATCACTTCCTTTCTAGGAATAGGCTTATTATGTTGTTGTGTTTATGTAGTTTGGTGCACCAATAGTGCTAGAAGATGAAGTTGTTCCCAATAGTGTTAGATAGACCTGCAATGTTTGCTAGCTCCCCAAGATTATGACAGTTAATGGGATTATCATGCTCATGCTTCTGCAACGAGGTAATGACTTTCATGCTCAGTGCTTCTTCCACAATGCTTAGTCCCTTTCATTGATATATATACTAGAGGTTTATGGTCATGAGGTGGTTGACATTAAGCATTTTTTAGTCATAACTGTAAGTTCGTGAAATCTATATAATATAGATAGTCCATGGAAGAATTTGTGAAGACATTTCTGTATTTTGTACATTTGGGGACATATGATTTAAAACAAAGAAGCATGAGTTCGTTTCCTTATATGTAGTTTTGATAGAATAATTTTTGGGTTCAAATAGGATGCTAAAGAAAGGTGTTGTAGATAGAACAGGAACAGTAAAATTTATTTTTGTGTGAAAAACTTAGGTGAGTTTGCATGTTTTCTTCCTATCGATAGCTCCATCAGCTTGTAAAGAGCTACTTGAAGAATATGATCGAATGATTCAAACATGATGTCAAGGTAAATTTCATTGGTGATCTGGTAACTTCCGTGCTGGAAACCATTCAAGTTGCCCTTGGACCTCCTCATAGCCGTAGGGACTAGGTCTTTTAAAATCATTGAAAATTTAAGATCTTATGTGTTTGCACCACAAATTTGAACTTCGTAATTTTTTGTGAAATGGTTTATAGTTTAGATGCTAGAGATTGTAAGAAATCAGTTAAATAAACATCAGAATGTCCAGCAGGCTTGCCAAGCCTTGCTTTTCTGTAGCTGCTTTCGGATATTACCAAATGAACTTAAAAGTTCATGTGATGTATAAACAAGCCAATATTGAAGATTTGTTTGAAAAGAATTTGATGCATTTATTTCCTACTAAAAAAATTATTTCTTATAAAGTCAGTTTATAATGTTATAAGAGTAATCAAATCAACATATATCATCGACATCCATAATAATTGCCTTGCAAAAAAATAATGTCAATTATAATATGTTAATTATATTTTTAAAGGTGGTGAGACTTTGATTATTTTCGCATAAAAATTACTGTACATATTAGGAGAAAGATACTTAGATGCCTGCATCCTTATTATGCACAACACCTCTATCTAAGACACAATATTGAACTAACTACTAATTATTTTAATGTTTATATTACGAGATCTGACTTTTTAGTTGTCAACTACTATCACTATTGTGCGAGAATTGACATTTTTTGCAACTAATTACTATTTGCATATTGAATCATTAAACAAATAGATGTATTTATCGCCTATTTCATAGTTATCTATTAATTAACACCTGTACACTTCCTAAAATTTATTTTAAAAATTACTGGAAATACATACATATTTAACACATATTTATACCATTTCAAACCGACAATTTTTTTTAAAAAAAACTGAAATGAAAAACAAAAGATCAGTAAAACTAAAAGAACAAAAAATAAAATTGTTCTTCATTTTCTTAAAATATCCATCAGCAATCTTTATCAAACCTCGCGCATTGCGCGGTTTATGTGTCTAGTGGTATTTAAAATGGTGGCTGTAAGGTGCTTGGGGGTATTTTACTTGTTTGTTTTCATGTATGTGTTTCTGGGTTTTTTAGATTGTAGTCTGATGGATGGAAATTTCTATAGTTTGCTTGCTTTTTGTTTGGGAATTAAATATGGCATTGATAGCTGCATGAGACTTGGGTTTTTATGATGATTGTAATCTGCTCAGTAAAAACAGACTTGACAGATGGTAAGAACGGATTGTGATATGGGGTGGAATGCCTGCGATTATAAGCTATGAATAATTATGTTGTAAATCTATATCATTTCATGATTTATATACACTCTGATAACTATATTTTCCAGCCATGATTCTGAAACCGAATACAATGTTCTTCCTATGGCTGCTATTATGTAGGATAGTTCATTTACATGTTAATGTTTGGCATTAACCAAGTTAACATTGTTGTCTTCACTATCATCATCATTCTATTCCGGCAATGCATCTGGTTAATCAATTGCTACTCATTGAAAAGCAAGACAATGTCTTTGCCCATGTATTTGATCTTCATTATTTGCATCCTAGTGAGCGTGCTTCTCACATTAAAACAGAGTGCTTTTGCTGAGAACTTATCACGTTGCTGTCTCAGTGTTTGTTCACATAAAGTTATATTTGTATTTGTAGTTACACTTGTTATCTTAAGTTTGATATTAAGATCTCTAGAGTTACTTACATTTTTGCCCCAATTATTAGTTGCTGCGGAGGAGAACCTTTGAGCTAGATCTCTGATGAGCATCACTCTCACAACGTGACTATAGCAGTTATCACTACTGGATTTGTACTGCATGTGCTGCTCATTGTCTGTTGGCGTTTCTGGTTTTGTGGTAGATTTTATCAGTTTCGTCTTGGTCATAATTAACATTATCTATTTCAGAAGTGGGTAGAACTTGCGGCCCTTGAATATAGACTTTTGTATCCAATTGATTATAATGGATAATGTCTTGTACTGTTATATTAGTGGTAACTGAATATGCTCAATTATGTTAGATTTCAACCACCAGACGGCAAAATAATGAGTAGCACTGCCGGACATGACTTTTTCCATGGAACCTTTGCGCGTGCTTCTGACATTTTAAATAAAAGACATTCTCAATCTTCCTTAAATTGTTCGCACCAACTTCCGGCAACATTCATGTCCAGCAATTCAGCAAGAAACCGTATTCGCAGCCCTCTTGTATTATCCACATATCATGAAGATACTCTGAATAGTATTCACCGCAAACTATTGCAAGGTGCTCATCAAAGGGGCTCACTTGCATCTAAAGCTGTGTTAGCTGCTAATCCTGCATCTGAGGTTAGTTTCTTTGTTGCTTAAGAGACATGTGGAGGCATTTGCACATTAGCAGATTATCC
This sequence comes from Piper betle, assembly GCA_033002965.1. NCBI lineage: Eukaryota > Viridiplantae > Streptophyta > Magnoliopsida > Piperales > Piperaceae > Piper > Piper betle. Next base: position 6,341 of record JAURVB010012009.1, on the reverse strand, counting down.
ATCCTTAAGTTCATGTAGTAACTGGAGCTTGGAACTGGTAATGATTTTAAGAGTCACACAGAAACTTGGATATGTGTGTGTGAACTTTCCTATTTTCAATTTATTTAGCCTTTTGATAATTTCTACTTGCATACTGCTAGTTGCGTTTGCTGTTGCAGAAGCATATCCGCGGGCAATTGTTAATTTGGTTGCATTCATAGGGAATGAACGTAGGAACGTTTATTAAATCAATTTTTTAATAAAAAATATACTCGTTTTATAATGACATTCTCTCTATCCAACCAGGTTGCACAAAATTTCATGCTTGAGGGGAACTCTGAGGTACAGGTATGCTTGCAGTTAACTGTAGAACTTGCTCAATCTATGATTTTCTCAAGTAATTATCACTGCGAGCATGAATGCTAGACTTGGATTTTAATAGGTTGGTGTGAGTTCTCCACTCGGCTCTTTGGCAAATGTTGTAATTCTAGTTACAAATACGGAGCGTCCATTAATTCTTCATTGGGGTGTGATTCGAGAGAGAGAAAAGTAATAACCATTGCCCCTAATAGTTTGGTTCTGCATGCCATGTGCATGATTGTGATACTACGTTGTGTCTAATTTTATTTCAGGCAGTGGTCACTACCTTCAGGCCGCCCTGATGGAACAACAATCTACAAAAACAAAGCTCTTAGAACTCCTTTTGTCAAGGTAAGTAGTACAAGGACTCCTCACAGTATTATGTATGTCGTCTTTTAAGCAAAAAGCCACAAATATGTCCTTTCATTTTATGTTGAGCAGACTGGTTCGAATGTGTCACTCACGCTTGAAATTGATGATCCCCAAGTCAAGACAATAGAGTTTCTCATATTTGATGAAGCAGAAAACAAATGGTTTGACTTTTCTTGTAATTCACATTTTTTTCCTGCATTTTTCTTTGTAGGCAGTATAAATCTTTCTCTTTTGTCAGGTTCAAAAATAATGGCCAAAATTTTTGCGTTCCACTACCAAAAAAGGACAAAGCAGTTACTAATCTTCCAATAGAACAAAATTTTTCTGTGCCAGAAGAGCTTGTTCAAATTCAGGCATATTTGAGGTGGGAAAGAAAAGGAAAACAAGTGTATTCACTGGAGAAAGAAAAGGCAAGCCAGAGATATGCTTCTAGATCCATTGTTTGTGTTTTTGCTAATATTAGAAATGGGGATTTATATGATCAGTTGTGTAACAGGAAGAATATGAAGCTGCCAGAAGGGAATTATTGCAAGAAGTGACAAACGGAACCTCAATAGAGGAACTCTGGGCAAGATTGGCAAATAAGGAAGATAAACACAAGAAAGTTCCCACTACCAGTTTTGACAAAAAAATACCTAAAGATCTTGTCCAAATACAAGCCTATATACGGTGGGAAAAGGCAGGAAAACCTAAATATTCTCAAGATGAACAACTGGTAAAACTTGTTGTTTATCATATTTACTGTTTCCATGCCAGTCAAATTATGTTACGCTTCTGACATGTTTTTCTCCACCTATTTCTTTGGTTTATCTTTTTGGAAGAGAGAGTTTGAAGAAGCACACAAAGAGCTACAACTTGAGTTAGATAAGGGTGTTTCCATCGATGAGATAAGGAAAGAAAATTACCAAAGGAGAAATTCAGACTAAAGTCTCCCGAAAACCTTTTATTGTTGAAAGGATTCAGCGCAAGAAACGGGATGTTATAGAGCTTATCAATAAAAATGTGATGGACACTACAGTAAGAACTGTATTTACTACAGTGATAAAGGTCCTATTTGAGAACTATTATTTGATTTCATGGAATCTTTTTCATATTGATACCAGTTCTAGGGTCAGATTTACTTTTATTTCATTCTTGATACTTCCTCTTGTCAAAAGGTTAATTCCCTTTTGCCATATTATTACCATATCTTTTTTATTGAATACATCTTTTGTGTGTTGTGTCATGATCAGTTGATGGCATCGCCTTTCTCTTGCAGGACCCAGGTGATGGACAAGGTACAGCCAAGGCATTGCTGGATAGAATTGCAGAATTGGAGAGTGAAGCAGAGAGGTCCTTTATGCATAGGTATGGATATTAAGACATTAAAAATATGGTCATCATGTTTTGTACAGCACAATCTTATTTTCTTTAGTTTGGCAAGTTCGACTATGCAAAATGAGATCTACTGTCCTGATTATTGCAATGAAGCACCTTAAGTTCAGCTGTTACATCATTCTTGGCTTTAATGTCGAGTTATAGTTGTTTCTATTTATTTTCATCTACCTACTAATTTTTCTTTTTCTCAGGTTTAATATTGCAGCAGACTTAACAGACTGGGCCAAAGATTCTGGTTATTTAGGTCTAGCAGGAATACTTGTGTGGATGAGGTTTATGGCAACAAGGCAATTGACTTGGAATAAGAACTACAATGTGAAGCCACGGTATACCATTTTTGTAAGCTGTTTGATTCCTGCATAACTATTTCATTCCATGTTCATATTCAATTATTGAACCTTTTTTTTATCTGGGATTTTATGTAATTTATTTTTCTTGCTTGTTATTCTCCACGTTAAGCACAGAAAAGCATGCTTGCATGATGAATGGAAAAGCACCACATTTCCATATAATAAACATGGTAGAGACTCAAAATGTAACATTTGTGTTAATCAGTAGACAACATGCATTTTTTATTTTACCTTGTTAAGATTGTCTTCTTGTCAAGATGTCTTGTTCTAATTTGTTTCATTTATACTTTTTCATTGCAGTGAAATCAGCAAAGCGCAGGATAGATTGACTGATTTGCTTCAGAATCTATATAAAACCTCCCCTCAGTACAGAGAAATTGTGCGTATGATTATGTCAACTGTTGGTCGCGGAGGTGAAGGTGATGTTGGGCAAAGAATTCGAGATGAAATCTTAGTTATACAGGTACCATTCTTACATCATTTATCATTCACCAAATCAAGCAAACAAATTGGGGCGAAGAGATCATTATGACACAGGACTTGATGATCTTAGGATGTCTGCGTGCTTAATATTCTTTGTACTTGTTAAATATTTTATTTCCCATTCATCCTCTATCCAAGTCAATCTTGATTGTCTGCTTTTTCCTTTTAAAACTCCTATACAGGTATTATTTTTCTTGTATCTCTGGATTCTGACCTTCGAAAATGTCCAAACCATCTCAAATGTGTTTGCGAAGCTTTGTGCTTATTTTTGAAATGGTCCTCTTTCTTGTAGATTATGTTCTGTTGATCTTAAGTTTATTCTGTATTTCCAGACAGTATGCAAGTACTGCAGGTAATGTTTTGTCAAGACACCAAAGGATATTCCAGGCTAAATCTGCTTTTAGAATAAATAGACAAATAAAAATTGGTAGCTCTCATCAGGTTTTCTCCACCTCTTTATGTTTGATAGCAACAGGAAATGCTATCTGGTATTACATTTTCTTATTCATTATGTGGCGAAAGTTTCCATGGGAAAATCTAATTTTGTTTCTGGCTTTCATCAGAGAAACAATAATTGCAAGGGTGGAATGATGGAAGAATGGCACCAGAAACTGCACAATAACACCAGTCCCGATGATGTTATAATATGCCAGGTCTTTACTTCTTATGTCATCTGCAAGAACCGTGTAAGGTATTCTAAAATCTCATAGCTACTAATGAGTTTCATCTTTGTTCAGGCTCTTATTGATTACATTAAAAGTGATTTTGATATCAATGCCTACTGGAATACCTTGAACTCCAATGGTATAACCAAAGAACGTCTATTGAGCTATGATCGTGCAATACATTCAGAGCCAAATTTTCAGAAAGACCAGAAGGAAGGACTTTTGCGTGATCTTGGACGTTATATGCGGACGTTAAAGGTAATCTTTTTTTTATTTATCTTCAACTTTGATGTATTTTTTATGTAATCAGTTGTTACTGGTAACTTTTTCAGGCTGTTCACTCAGGGGCAGATCTGGAGTCTGCTATTGCAACTTGTCTGGGATATAGGTCCGAGGTAATTGTCCTATCTTCTCATGAATTGACGAACCTTAAGTTCTTGTTACATGATACTTGGCTGCTATTTCAGGGTGAAGGTTTCATGGTTGGGGTTCAGATAAATCCAATTTCAGGCTTGCCATCTGGATTTCATGTAAACTCCTTACATTATTGAATCAAGATGCACGTTCTGTGGAAGATATTTTAGCCTGTTTATCACTTTTACAGGAACTGCTACAATTTGTTCTGGGCCATGTGGAGGACAAGAATGTAGAATACTTGCTAGAGGTATTCTTCTAGTCATATATTCTTTTTTACATGTATGCATTTGTGATATAGTAATGTATAAGTTAATGCAGGGTTTGTTGGAAGCTCGTGTAGAACTCCGTCCTTTGCTTAACAAATCTCATGATCGTTTAAAAGATCTTATTTTTTTGGATATTGCTCTTGACACAACAGTTAGGACAGCCATTGAAAGGGGTTATGAGGAGCTGAATGACTCTGGACCAGAGGTGAACAGATTGCTCGCAAAATTAATTCACCACTGTGGACATTATTTTTCATTAGAGAATCATTATTCATTATTTGGATATAATTTTTAACGCTTATTCATTTTGCAGAAAATCATGTACTATATCACTTTAGTTCTTGAAAATCTCGTCCTTTCGTCAGATGAAAATGAGGATCTTGTCTATTGTTTGAAGGTGTTCTTTAAGTCATATTCTTCTTTCTTTTTCTTTAAGTTTATGATGACTTGAAACAAAATTTGGAACCATATCCCTTTAGAATGTTTTCATTTTAGTCGTGCTGAGCAATTAAGGATATTTTCCATGATAAAAAGAAAATTAAAAAAAGCACTCTTAAGGAACTCGCCGTCAATGGCTCATGAGGAACACCTTTGTGCTAATTGTTAGCTTAGCTCTTTTGGTCGATTTATTCTGAATGCATTACACTGACGTATCACTAATGCCACCATACGTTTGTGAAACATTTATTTCATCTAAATGAAAGGTTTTCTCTGTGAAGGGATGGCACCACGCCTTGCACATGATCAGAAATAGAAATGATCAGTGGGCACTATATGCAAAGTCTGCACTTGATCGATCACGCCTTGCTCTTGCTAATAAAGCAGAACACTACCAGCAACTCCTACAGCCTTCAGCTGCATACCTTGGATCACTTTTGGGTGTTGATGAGTGGGCGGTAAATGTTTTGCAAATAGCAGTCAATAAAACTTTCTTGATTAGTCATAGTCTTATAGACTTCCGTCAATTATATGGTAGTTTAAAATGGTTGCAGGTAAGTATTTTTACGGAGGAAATTATTCGTGCTGGATCAGCTGCTTCTTTGTCCTCTCTTCTTAATCGTCTTGATCCAATACTTCGACAAACAGCTCATCTTGGCAGGTCTGTTGTCACCAAGTTGTGGCAGTAGTATTGTTCAAATTGATATAAGAGAGAATCAAGTAATTTAACTCCTAATCATCTCTTGTCGGACTCTTTCTTAACAAAGATTGAAAAAATTAACTGAAATCAAAAGAATGGGTGTTGATTCTTTGAACGAGGAAGAAGACATAGCTACTATACCGAATTATTACAATATCTGCATTAACAGCCTAATTAGTAATGAATCTAATTCTCCCTTTATGTCTGTAACTTTTTAGGAAGGAAACTAAGGATTAATTTCAAATAACCCTCCTCTGCCAGTAATTTAAACTGTTGACCTTTGAGGAATGAACATCTCAAGCATCCAAAAAATTTTGGATCTTCTCTTTTCGTTCTTGACTGTCATAATAATGCAATCAAATGAACCATAGATGGATTTCAAGTAAATGATACTTCAAAAAAATTTCTATTACATATATTGAAAGATGACTTCCATAGATGAATTTTTACTAAACACTGCTAAGACAATTTTGCTTTTGGAGCAGTTGGCAAAATCATAAGCCCCGTTGAAGTTTCTGGCTATGTGGTTGTAGCAGAAGAATTGCTTTCTGTTCAAAATAAGGTCTATGAGCGCCCAACTGTTTTAGTGGTGAAAAGTGTCAAAGGTGAGGAGGAGATTCCTGATGGAGCTGTTGCAGTGTTAACACCCGACATACTCGATGTTCTATCTCATGTTTCAGTTCGAGCCAGGAATAGTAAGGTTAATCTTATACGACTAAATGTATTAATGTAGCAAAAGATGGACTTATGTTGATCAGCACTTTGAGTTTTGACCTCAACGTTTGGATGCAACAGATCTGTTTTGCCACATGCTTTGATCCAAGCATTTTGGGGGACCTGCAAGCTAAGGAAGGCAAACTATTGCAGCTGACAATCTCCTCCACAGATGTGGCATATTGGTATCCATTCTTAAAAAGTTGTTTTTGTTACTAAC
>JAURVB010012008.1:0-12861 GCA_033002965.1 Piper betle | reverse complement strand
GTTGAGCATTTAATTCAAATGCTCAAGAAAGGAGCTTGTGTGTGGTCTGAGGAAGCTCTCAAAGCGTTTCACAATCTGAAGTCAGTAGTGGTTTCAGCTCCAATATTGTCATTACCCGACTTTTCAAAGCAATTCATCATTGAGTGTGACGCTTCAAATTCAGGTGTGGGTGTTGTATTGCAATAGGATGGAAAACCGATTGCTCTCTTTAGTAAAGCTCTACATGGTAGAAATTGTGTTTTATCAGTTTATGACAAAGCCTTGGTCCTTGTAGTCCAGAAGGGAAAAATTATCTCTTGGGCAGATAGTTCAAAGTCCATATTGATCATTCAAGTTTGCGTTACTTGTGAGAGCAAACTATTCATACACCACAACAACAAGAATGACTACTGAAGTTAATTTCATTTGATTTCTCAATTCATTACAAAAAGGGCAGAGACAATGTAATTGTCGATGCCCTGTCTTGTCGTCATGGAGATGAAAAGCTGCAGTCACAATTTTCCTCTGGTTCAAAAGCACAACTCTTGCCACTCTCGGTGGTGATACCCGAATGGCTGGATACAATAAGAGATGAAGTCCAAAATCATCCAGATTTACAGGAAAAGTTACAGATGCTACAAAAAGAGAATTATCTGTTAAGTGGAAGCTTGTAGATGAGATTTTGTATGTCAAAGATCAAATTTATTTAACATCCAATTTATGTCTAATTGTCACCATATTGAGGGAGATGCACACTGCAGCCCATGAAGGTTTTCTCAAAACTATGCAAAGGGTCAAACAAGTGTTTTATGGATCATAGCGTGAGAGATTTCATCAAACGTGAGGTTTGCCAAGCTAACAAAACTTCTCAAGTAGCTCCAACAGGCCTTCTTTTCCCATTGTCAATTCCAACCATGGTCTGAACTGATATTGTAATGGATTTCATAGAGGAATTGCCGAAATCAAAGGGCAAGTCAGTGATCCATGTAGTAGTGGATAGACTCAGCAAGTATGCACATGTTATGGCTTTACAACATCCCTACTCAGCTCTACAAGTGGCAAAAAATTTTTTGAGAACTTTAAACTTCATGGTCTACCCAGCTACAATAGTTAGTGACAGGGATCCCCTCTTCTCATCTTCACAAGTAAATTCTGGTTATAATTATTTAGACTAAAGGGTGCGACATTCAACCTAAGCTCTTATTATCATCTACAAACGGATGGTCAATCTGAAGCTGTGAATGAATCATTGGAGGTGTATTTGAGATGTTTGTGTTCTGATAATCGAAGTCATTGGCTTGAGTGGTTGCCATGGGTGGAGTATGTATATAACACTAGCAACCATACCTCCACTAAAACATATGAAGTTTTGTATGGAAGATCACCACCTACTTTGATGGCCTATATTCCGAGAACTGCAAAAGTACATGAAGTGGAATAACAATTGCTGAGGAGAGATCAGCTGTTGCAGGAAATTTGTTTTCACATTCAAAGAGCGCAGGACAGGATGAAGATCAATCATGACAAAAAGAGAACAGAATTGGAGTTTGATGTGGGTGATTGGGTATATGTTAGACTCCTTTCTTATAGACAACATTCGGTAATGTCCAAGACCAATCACAAATTGTCACCACGTTTTGCTTGTCCATTTCAAGTGATCAAAAAAATAAGTTCAGTGGCGTACAAGTTGCTTTTACCTCCGCAAGCCAAAGTTCATAATACATTTCATGCATCAATGTTAAAACCATCTTTGGGAATCCATGATACAAAACATGTTGATCTTTTGCAACAAGTGACAGTTGAAGGCACTTATGTGATGATTCCCAAAATAGTTGTAGATACCAGGTATGTGGACAATAGAAAACAGCTTCTTATTCAATGGAAAGGCACTCCATAATCTGAAGCAACCTGGGGGGGTGAGAGTGAAATTCTCGAGAAGTACCCAACATTCCATCCTTGAAGACAACGATTTTTTTTGCGAGGGGAGGGAGCCATGTTATGGTTAATTAGTAGTATTGTTAATACTTGAGGGCATTTTTGGTAATTCATATAGTTTTTATAAATAAGTTGAGGAAAACTTTATAAAAAATAATTTTTGCATATTCTGAATATAATTGTGGGATTTGTTCTCAGTTTCTCCCTTGTTATTTGTACACTGCAAATTGTGGTGACGAAGTTAGTGTTTTTCATTCGAATTGTTTTGATCGATCATTCTCTTGCGATCGATCTAGGCTCAAAGGAGATCTGTTCTATCCAATTCGAACAAGATCAGATCATGGTGGCTTCATCGAAAGGTCCGTCAACACAAAAGGGCAAAGTCGTTTTACCGGAAGAAAGATCTAGTAAAAGAGACTTATTATTTAGTCATCATTATTAGATAATTTGGCTAGCTTGGAAATCTAAATTAGAAATGTCTGCCTTTTATGCTCTATACCTGACATTTTTTGCTTAATTGTGACTTATTTTTGACTTATTTAATTGGTGCCTTGTTATATTGAAATAAGCCAGCTAACTAATTCTAGATGCCTAAAGAAGACCGAGAAAAGATGAGAAATATAATGTATGTTTACATATGCTCATAGGGCATTGACAGTTGACCGGTTCATCTAAAATCAAGCCCGTCAAAATTCGGTTTGACTTGCCCGATGAACAATCTTACAAATGCATCAATTGGATCTCATCAGAATTGAATAAGTCAACCCATTTGATCCACATAGTTTAGGGATGAGTTCGTATCGAATATTAATCATTACTAGGCAAGATATTGCACCATATGCCATTAATACTACATATAATTTTTAATTTTATAGATAAGTTTTTATTGAATAATATGATAACTATAATAATCTAGTATTTTGTATATAAATTCTAATTGACTTTAGAGATAAATTATAATTCAATGAGAAGATAAATTGTAATAATTTGATTTTTTATTGTTTTATTTTTATTACATTTTAATTAGTTAATACTCTTACTCTTAATGAGAAGCCACTATTGACTTTTAATGGCAAACCTGGATTTGATCTGATAAAAAAATGATACATCTTTTTAAAAGTAAAAATAAAAAAATAAAATTCATATAAAATTAAGAGAATAAAGATATATTATTTTTTATATTTAAAAATATATCAACTCTTTTTAATAAAAAGATAATCAAACATCATGCTTTGATAAAAAGTAAGAGATATAATCAATAAAAACCATAATAATTAGCCAATCAAAATTTAAAAAAAATTAAATCATTATATTCTATCTTCTTATTTAATTAGAGTCTATCTTTAATGTCGGAGTCTATATCTAATGTATCATATCATTACATTCTTTTTCATTATTTAACAAGGGTTTAGTTTATAAAACTAGAGTCAATTTTCTAATAAAGGCAACATATGGTACATCTTTCCTAATTTTTATAAAATATCATTCTTCCATTTGGATCATATATAGGTTGGATCACCCCAAACCCTTACTCTTATGTTTGAATGGTCTGAATTTGTATCAAACTCCATTCGATCAATTATATATTAGTAAGAACTTGTTCTTATACCTAAATTTGAGAGATTCATAATTATTTCTTTGTAATGTTTCTAGTTGATGATGTAATGTTAGCTCCCTGGCCATAGTCTTTTTGTTAAAAATATCCGTTAATGATTTCCTTACATCTGTAGTAGTATCTAGTCCAACAACTTGACGAAGAATTTCTTCACTCAATGAACCAATTATCTATCCCTTTATTAATTTATCAGTCTTTGTCCAAGCCACAAATTCTCCATTAACAACAATTGAATGAGATGAACTAATGTATAGAGGAGAATGAATAGATCTATCAATAAATCCGATACAGTTCCGTGATTCGATCAAATTCAATATCTTAGATTCCCATAGTAAGAAGTTCTTCGCATTAAGCTGAATTGTTACAAATGATTGGAGCATGAACGTGAATGAGAAATTAATAATGAAGTGAGGAGTTTAGAAGCATAGCATTTTATTTACATTATCTCCACACTCCTATCTCTAATCAGTAGTACGATAAAGAATTAAAGCAGTTAAAGAAGTCGGCCAAATCCGTGTACATGGTGAGACAAGCAAAAGATCCAATCCTTTCAATAAAGAGTTTTCTTTTTCAAAAAAGAAAAAGATCCTACTGATTTAATATTTGCCTATGTACAGGATGTACTGAAATGTCGCCGACATCAATCAAAGGATATTTGCATATGTACAGAACGTACTGAAATGTCGCCGACATCAATCAAAGGATACACGAACTGATAAGGCTTTACGCTCATTACAACCGGGTATATGGAAAATGGAAGTAGCAGAAATAAATAGCAAGAAATACATTTTCAGAGGAAATAAGCTGTTTTTACTCGTTGGAATAAGCAATTGAATCGAAATGCTTAATCCACACACCTACACACTTACTACGCACGTTTCAAAAATATAAAAGTAAAAAAATCTTATCATACTCACATGAACTATCCGACTAACTAATTTTTTTAATTATCATTTCAAAACAGTTTATAAATGAATTGTTTGACAAATTTTTTTATAGATTTGATATGAAATTAACCATTGCAATCAAATGCCCCTATAACTATTTTGTCCATAATTTTAAATATTATATTCGTCAAAAAACCAAACGATGTGTCGGATAGATTTAAAATTTATTATTTTTATTATTATATATATTTAAAATATAATAAATTAATTTCAAATAAATATTATTATCCTAGTTATAAAAGTAGTACATGTTTATTTAATTTTAATGAAAAATTATAGTTGTATACAAATATTAAAGGCGTTCTAAAAAATTTAATAATTAAAATGAATTCATTTTTGAAATGGTTTTTACCAAAGAGGATTACACTCTATGTTTTTTTCCCTAATAATAAATAAAAAAATATAAATAAATAAAAATATGTAAAAACTTAATTAAGTATGTATTATTAAGTAAAAAACTTTATTTTCAGTACTTCAATTATAAATATATTAAAATTTATCAATATTTTTAATTTCTTAATTTCAGTATAACTATACTCCAAACTTTTTTCTAATAATGATAATAATAATAATAATCATAATTTTAAATTAAATAAGTGTTAATAAGCCGAAAGAGCTATCGTGGGGCCAAAATTAACTATAACTAAGAAAGATTGAAACATTATGCGAGTAGAAAAAAATTCTAGTATTTTAATGTAAAGTGGTTTGATTTTATCTTAAGTACCGTTTATAATTTTAAAATCTGAAATAATTTAGATTTTCGTATTATTTTAATTTGAACTATATTTTTATTATAAAATATTATTAAAAACTAGTTTTTTAAAAAATAATGGTATTTAAACCGATATTGAATTAAATATTGATGCTGGAATATATTTTTAATATCCAATAAATGTTTTATTTATTATTTATAAAATTTATTCTAACACGACTTAATGTGGTTAAACAAAATATATTCTATATTGATAACAAATTCGATCTAATAAATGACATGCTATTTTAAATTATGGTTTGTCATTGAGTCAAATGACCCAGATAATTTGGCTCCACATGCTAATTCATAAAATTTAATTCAACTATGCTTGACTCAAACCCCAATATTTTGTATGAAAAATAAAATTTTGGAGCCATATAAAATAAAAGCAATTTGAAAATATATATCTTAATGCAAGGATGAACAATTCTATATACAAAGTTATGGTTAATTGTAATATTTTATTTATAAAAAAAGCCTTTGATGCAAATTTGCACTAGTAAATAAACATCGAGGTAACTCGAAATCAAATATACTCTAATACTAATAGCTTTAACTCGAACCGAAAGACAAGTGATTCAAGTTTAAGTCCAATATGTCTTTACTCGCCCATGTAGAGACGTGTATAAAAACAAAGACCCTTCCAAAGACAGCTTGACCTTGAAGGATAATTTTTAGCCAATCCTTTTTTTCGTCGAAAGACGTGTCTTATTTTAATTGGTCCATGTAGAGTCTAATTATTTTCCACCGGACCACAAACCATCTTATCAAATAGAAAAAATTAACTATGCTTATTAAGCTTCGTGTACAAGAAAGAAACTTGGTTAACCTCCCTGTACAAAACCTCGACTTACATCACACTAAAATCATATTTATAGTCCACCACAAGGGTTAACGGAGCACTCATCCGCAAGTATATTTTTTTGTAATTTGCCAACCGAAATTTACAAGGTGAGGTCAATCGGGTATTGTGTTAACAAAGCAGTCAACTGTAAGTGTGTTTTTCATATTTGGGTTAACAAAGTGCTTGACTGTAAGTATTCTTTTTGAATTCTATCAATCAATTTCGCAACCTGATACTTCGGTTAACTAATTAATTGAATGTAAATGTGTTTTTTATATTTGAGTTAACAAACTACTTGACTATAAATGAGTTTTTTGCTTCAAACCAATAGGGTTTCACAACATGAGATCAATTGGGTTCTTGAATTAATGAAGTACTCAACTGCAAATGCGTTTTTCGTATTTTCCCAATACATTTCATGACGTGAGGTTGGCCATGAACTCAGGTTAACAAAATACTTGACTATAAATATATTTTTCGTATTCCACTAACTGGATTTCATAATGCAAGGTTGTCATGGTTAACACAATGGTAAACTGCAATTGTAACATCCTATTTTTCGGTCCAAGGGCGGACCGAAGTGCGATGTTATAATTTGGAAAACTATTATTTGGACTTAGTCTCGTACCAACTTTATTGATGCGGATCTCAACCCTTGAGAAGGTTTGAGACGGGCAACCTTATAGGGTTTCGTCACATATGCATGATGATTTATACTAGCATAGAGACTCTTAAACTTAAGGATTCTATATGATTACCTCTAGCCATAAAAGAGGTAAAACCTTCGTTACGACTATGAGTGGTGACTCTTAAAATGCTAATGATCACTCTTAACTATAGAAGAGGCGTACCCTGGCTATAGTCTTGAGGTTGTATGTTGTGACATGAACATTTTCTTACTTACTTAGTTTAAGTGATTTGTTACATTTCTTAATTTCGTACAAGCAGATGAATGCAAAGAATTTGAACAAGGGTCGTGGTTACCTATTCCACATACCTGACATGTGCAAGAAAATAAAATAATTAAACACAGCATCATCGGATGCCAGGACATTAAACCCTAACACCCGGACTTCACATGGGTCTTCAACGCCGTGAACCGTATGCTCCTCCTACCCATATTTCTTTATCACACTCTCACACAGCTACAACAAATATATTTCGTGTACTTGCTAAGCTCCTTATCGTGTTTTAGGACTTTGAGGCTTATACGTTGCAGAAGATAATTAGAGTGCCCCAAAGTTTATCTGCACCACAATGATAATGTAATGATATATAAAACACACGTTTATAACAACAATCAATTGACTTATCCCGAAACATACAAGCTCATACAACTTTAGGGCTTATTTTAGTAACATACTACATCTCAATTTCATATCAACTCGGTAATTAACACAAATATAACATGAAATCCCCCTCCATGAGCCGTCTGATCCATCCACCTATGCCGGTCAACAAGACTAAACACCTACATATATTAGAGAAAAACATCAGCAATCAAAGAATTAATTACTGGTCTTGTAGAGACTAGGAATATAGCATTACTAGCAAATGAGTATCTAAACACCTACGAAAAAGTTGTAGAAACTTCAAGAATCATACAGGGTGGTAAGCGAAAGCCGATGCGGCCACATATTATATCAAAATTGCCTACAAAGAGACATCTTACAAACATATAAACATACATATATCGCTTACGCTCTCACATTTTCTGTATATCACCCGCTATAGTACCCATGTGGCTTGGAACTAATGTGCCACAATTTTCGAAAACGCACTGCATTTGCAGTACCCTACGTACATTGCACCACTTAAGGGTAGAAGGGGTACTAATACAATTTACATATCTTCATACCATTCACTCTCTTATTTGTGAAATCCGTAAAAATGTGCATACTTATATAATAGGCTTAGGGAAGAGGCTTATATCATACATTTTTGAAGTTTCAATTTGAAAACCAACAAGTGAACTCATCCTTATAGTTTTATTAAACATATGATAAAATGCGACTAAATGGCCCAGTATCATAGGGATCCAATAAAAGTGCCGCCGTCACCGTCCTATCGTTTAAAACACGATCAAATGTATCACTCGAGAGCCAAATATAAGGGTAAAGCAAGAGAGTCTTACGAACCTGGATGAGTGGAGCCCTGCGTCCTAAATCGATGAGCTCAACCCACGTAACCTAACAGGAGATGGAATCCGAATCATAATCAGATTACACTGGCACATAAGATGAGGCAAAACCTCAACACATGTACAATATATAATATTTAATTAACTTACTTATTTTGCTTAGTGATGGGTTAAACTTAAATTAGGTAGCTTAATTTAAAGTTTGGGGTTACAATTCAACTTAGTGCATGATTTCATACTTAGGGTTTTATCGTCGGACTTAATCAGATGATTTTTCGGACAGACCAAATGGTATTCGATTAATTTGAAATTTGAACCCCTAGTTCAAGACACCCTAAGGATTTGTCATAAATATGTTACAAGGGATAATATATAGATTATCATGTTGATCGAGGTTAATTAAAGTTGGATTAATGTGCTATGAACAGTACCACGTCACTGTACATCAAACTTCAAATTTTTGGCCCATGGGCCTGAGAAGTTCAAATGAGGTTGGGTCAATTGGAATAGTAATATAACACATGAAAGATTAGTGTATTAATATTTCAGGTCCAATTTCATTGTAATTGGGCCTAGGTAATCTTTCTAATCTTAATTTTTGATTTAGTGATTTCTATAATTTACCCAACTAGGGTAGAATTAGAAAATTTTACTGAATTAAATACATACCCAAATGCTCCAAAAATTGACATAGATAATATTAGGATACTTAGTAAACTCTTTAGTTTATTATATAATTTTCCCACAAATGAATATATTTTTTACAGATTTTTCAATTCAAATAATAGAAACAGGATTATAAACTTAGTTCATGTGTACTTCAAAATTGCGATCCAATTAACCATTAGAATGAATTTTGTTTAGCTCTAAAATTTTCAAGGTTAGATAAAACAATTATTGGTTTATTAGGTAATTTTCATATATTTTTATGTGATCTAATTTTTAGCCAAACATTTAACTAAATACACAACATAGGCAGTCAACACAGAACATCGTAGATGCACACAATGTTTCATTAATTTTGTTCAGGCCTTAGTAGAGGTAATTTTAGTATGGAAAATTTATGATATTAAGATCACAACATTATTAAAATATTATCATAAGATATATTATGAAATGAAAATCATAACAAGGTGTAAAAATTGGGGAAATGGGTGATCAGGTCACTGGAAACTTGAAAGATGTCACCTTTAATCCAATTTTGGACCTTATCATGATCCTTCATGCCAAATTAGTCGACATGCTCAACATATAACTTATAGACCTATGTCGTGTGACAACAAAAAGACAAAGATCATACAGATTTGACATCTAAAACATGAGTTATGAATTTTATGCTCAACTAGTGCATATCTGGACACACAGATGATACAAAAATCATAACTATTTATCTACCCATGATAATGACATGAAACTACCTCTCAAAATTCTTTAAGAGGCACATCTACATGGTAAAAATATAATAAAAATGAAAACGTAACATCTACGTACGAAACATAACCCAAACAAGAATCATCAACCAAAACTAGGAAAGAACATACCTTTAACGGTTCAAGGGGAAGTCACTTGGAGTTTTCCTGCTCCAAGTCCTTCAACCCTTGAAAGAAGAACATCTTCAAAGGCCAATGAAGGATAGAGAGAGCTCAAAGAGCGGAGAAGAAGGTTGGGAGGAGTGGAAAGGTGAGAGAACAAGTGGATTTTATAGAAGAAGTGTGGTTGGTTTGGTGATGTTATAGGTATGGGTGTCATACCTAAAGAGGAATGAGGTTGGCTTGGTGATGTCATAGAGGTATGGGTGTCATACTTATAGAGGTATAGGTGTTATACCTATAGAGGTATGAGTGGCATACCTATAGAGGTATGAGTGTCATACCTATGGAGGTATAGGTGTCATACCTATAGGGGTATGAGTGTCATATCTATAGATATATGGGTAAAGAAGTATGGGTTGGGTTAGGTAAAAGATGTATGGGTTGGGTTATCTTCAAACCCAAAAACTTAAGGTTTAACCCTAAAGGGATTGGCTCCACCTTGGGAATTGCATTGTAGGTCCCAAAAGGGGTTAGGACGGTCCGGAAGGTTATCAAACACATAAAAGACACGAGAGGTACACAGTCCAACATCTAATTATATACGATTAAATTGAACCAAACATGAACAACAAAAAAATCGGGCATGCCACATCCAAACAGGCGTACCGAGCGTTGAAGGAGGTTAAGGCCGAACAACTTATACATACCTAGATACCATATATAAATACGTGATAAAATAGCCAATTAAGTAACTTGATCCGGGTCACAATCAAACTGAAATTAAAACCATCGAGCAAAGAAACCCAGGTTTTACAATAATTGTATTTTTCATATTCCGGAAGTCGAGTTTCACATTGTGAAGTTAATTGAATTTCTTTCTTGAACGTGGTAATTTAGAAACGGAAACGAAGGCAACCTTTTCCGTTCATTGAGATGATTAGTGGAATCCAAGGAGACTCCACATTGGCTAATCAAAATGAGGCACACTTTAGGTGCAATAGCTAAAAAATTTTCTAACCTTAACCACCTCTAGAAAGGCATTACTTATCCTCTCCCCAAAATCTTTAAAATTTGACAACGTCAAATAGCTTATAACGGCTTCCATATAATGCCACTCATGTGGAAAACATATTAAACACTTCGTTGTGCCATCGTACTTAAAGACTACCATAAAATGGATTTACTGTGGTATTGCATGATATTGTCATCGGATATCCAACATTATCACAATATAATCACTTTTCTAACTTGTAATGCTACTATGCTAGTTTTCTCATCTAAAAAAGTAGATCAAATCGATGTTCTCATTTGAGATGTTCATTTAGTAACCGTAGCACAAGATGTCCGCTAGAAGAAATATAGGTAAATCAGGTTCTGGAATACGTAGTTGACCAGCTAAGTGGGAAAAAATGTTCAGTTTATACAAGAAGCTGATAAAAACAATTAAAACAAAAAGTACAATTTTGTAATACGTAAGTAATACAATTTTCTTTGAACCAATTTTTTTGGTTCTTCAACAATTGTATTCTGCTATCCATGAACGCCAGAAGTGAACATGTCAAGAACTGCAAAATTTATTAACTTCAGTACTACTACCACTCAATCTTAGCTTTCTCTGAATACGCAGATTTAAGCATGGCTAGGAAGTGCTATTATATTTACAACAATTTTCCCATAACTATACACAAAGCTAAACATTGAACTATACAAAATCTAGTCCTATGTCCAATCCCCATCTCAGTGGCACTTTCTTTCTAATAAGCCTCTTAAAAACATTGTAGACTATACACAGTACATGAAAGCTCATGTTATTTCGCCCTTGTTTACCCAAAATCTGGATCAGAGCAGGTGACGCTTGATTGAGTCTGCCCATTGGTCCACAATGCATAGTCGGCTTTAAGCATTTAGCAGTTAAGTAATCACCAAAGAATTTGAGGGAAGTGTCAACAATTCCCGGTTGTGCGAGTTCGATAAGGCTTTCATGCTCGCATCCAGAAGGCATAACATGTCTAATACTACCAGGATTCAGTGGGAAAAGTATCATATTATACCCATCCATTATAGCTTCCAAATCGCACGTTTCAGCTACATTTGGGATCTGTTTGCAAACAAAAGCTTCCCAGTTCAGTATGCCACTAGAAGAATCCCATCTATACGATTGACATAATTGATTCAGATATCCTATCACAACTACTGAAAAGATAGCAATTGTCGGAAGCATCATGTCATGAGTACAAGGCTAGGTGCCAGCGAAAATGAATTTGCTAAAACCATTGAGATAATTGATGCAAGTATGAAATATGCAGATGTCCTATCACACCTATTGAAAAGAGAGCAGTCCATCTAGCTTGTTGGAAGCATCATGTCAAGAATACATGGTAAGCTGTTAAACGAAACTGAATCTGCTAAAACATTGAGATAATTGATGCAAGTATAAAATATGCAGATATCCTATCACAACCACTAAAAAGATAATAGTAATAATCAGATATCTAGCTTGTTGAAAGCATCATGAGTGCAAGGTTAGCTGTTAAAAGAAAGTGAGTCTGCAACATATTTCTCCGGTTACAAGATTGAAGAATTGAGGCTATACCTGATATATATCATGAGCATAGGCATGAAGATTGGGATACTCAATCACCTTCTTCTTGGAGCATTTGAACAAACCATGGTACACCAGATCAAACCGGATCAAAGTAGTGAACAGGCAAACATCCCCGAGCGTCAGAGCATCCCCACACAAGTATCTACAAGTACCCAAGTGTTCTTCCAACGTATCCAGAATGTTGAACAGCTTGTTCACTGCAACCTCATACGCCTCTTGGGTCTGTGCAAACCCAACACCCCCACGCTCTCAAACTTTTCCCAATCGGGAAAAAGAGAGAAACCAGGATCATAGGGCATTCACCTGCAGACGCCATTGTTGACAGCCGAATAGACGATCCAATTCCAGTACTTGATCTTCTCATTCAACTCTGGCGGCAAAAGATTCATGCTTTCGCCGGGGAACCCCGAGGTGAAGAACTCGGCGATGTCATAGCCCTCGTTGCAAAAGACGTCGCCTTTCTCCACGTCCCAGGGCATGGGCACCGTTGCTCTCCCGTCATAATTTATG
>JAURVB010012007.1:0-56625 GCA_033002965.1 Piper betle | reverse complement strand
TTACAATTAAAAGGACGTTGGAGGAAACAAAGAATAAAAAGGAAGAAAAGAGAAGAGAAGTGGTCCTCTTCCATTGAGACCTTTACCTAAGATGTTATTCATAGATTAAATTATTACATGAATTAGATTTTATTTGATTGTCTATGGCTCTTTTGCATATGCTCTGGATAGAAATTTTGTATAAATTAGTCACATGTTGCTTTCAGCCACGTCGTTTCAAATGAAGTTTTACTGTACCATTTTCCTAATTTAAAATTTTAAAATTAGTGTGAAATTGATTCTATATAAAATCAAATCACGAATAATCAACCGAGTTATTTAATCAGTGCTCCATAATTTCTTTTTCGATATACTTTTTCCATATAAAAGTATAAGTATTAGTCCAGGGCACTGTCTGCCGGATTGGGAAGAGAGAAATACCTTAAATTCGCATTCTCCTCGTGTCCATGGAATTGGGTAGAAAAATTTGTCTTGACCAGGGACAACAGAGGAAATCATGGAGAGTCATTTCCGTGAGCATTTCATTATATTTCCTGGTGGAATAACAGCCCTGCATGTGGGTATATATAGACAGCGCAAGACTCCCTCGACATGTTTTCTTGCGTTTGCAAGTGGGACGGGGACGATCGAAGAGGAGCAGTGACGCGAGTGGAGACGACGATGACGGCAAGATGATGTCCCTCGGCGGTTCCGGCGGCGGGGGCGATGGCAGTGAGCCCCTACCCGGTGGGAGGGTACCCGTACCGGGGGACGACCAATGAGCCCAAGCAAGAGCTTGCTTGGAATCCACCATCGCGCGACCGCCTTTGCCGCGTAAAAGTCAAGTACTTACTCCTCTCTTCCATCCATCTTCTCTTGTTGTCTGTGCTTCGTGGCTCGTTGGTTGATCCAACCCGGCGTTTTTTTTAGAGTTCTGGTTCGTACATGTTTGGGATTTCATGAATTTAAGCTTCAAAAAGTGGAAATTTTATATGGGAGGGTTCTTGTGGTTGAAAGGTGTGATCTTTATTGTTAATGTTGCGATTGTGAGCTTGAAAACTTGAAATGAGTAATTGCTGGATTACGGCTGAGCTTTTTAAAAAATTTTGCAAACAATTATTATTAGTGAGGACACTGATTCTGGCTGAATTAAGGTTGGAATCCTTGTATTCAGTTGTAAAAGTTGGTCATAATTTGATCCATTTTATGAAGATTTTGGTATTTTACAGTCTTTATCCCCTAGCAAGCTATACATTTGTAACCAAATAACCAAAGATGGAAAAGGACACTTCAGTTGCTGATCGTTTGGATCGCATGAAAGTGTAGTGAGTAAATATCGCAGCTAAATACGGACCTTTATGTTGAAGTATTAATTGTGGATATCTTTTGCACAACTTGCATCCTACGATGCCATTTATCTTGTTAAATATAAAATGTGAACGGATTCATGGTGGAGAGAAGACTAATGAGTTTGTTTCATGTAGCAGAACCGGCTTAGTTGCACCAAGTTACCAACTTACCAAGTATTTTAGAAGCAAAATGATCGTATATCATCTTCTCCACCTTATTTCAAATGTTTGAAGTCTCTAACATGGATCTACTTTTCCACAAACTTGTTTAGTAGCGATTATTCATGTAACACCCTAAATCCGGTTCACGATCGTGAACCAAGCTGGCATGTTACAACCCCGGTTAAGTCGGCTAACCTGAACCCAATTCGTGCGGATCTAATCTTGACGTCTTAAGACGAGGATACTGACTCGTCATACATGTATATGAATGCACGGAATCCTAACATGATATTACATAGATAGCATGCAAACTAAATTATACACCAATATAATTACGATCAAATCAATAAAATTTTAAAAAACATGGACAGAATCTCCCTAAAAGTGCAATTAGGGGCCACCCTGTCAAATAATATATATAAATATATATGCATGTATCAACAATTTCATTCACACAGAATCTAATCTACTATACACTCATTCTGAAGTTTGGGTCTCAACCCACAACGCTTCCACTGTGCAATCTATTCACATTTCCTTTTCCTGTCATCATGTCTTAGTATTTCATCTCATCATATCCTCAAATTTTAGCATTTAATCACATCACATCAATATAATAACATCATAATAAAATATAACCACTCAATCGATCTGACATGTGTGCAAGCAACGACAGTGCTCCTCCATCCAAACTGGCTCTTCCTACTCGTGATTATTACCTACATATAGTATAAAAATATGTCAGTAACAAGTGTTACTGGTCCGGAAAATAAAATAACTATAACAAGCTGGCTATGAGAGCAAACTCTCATATGAAAGAAAACATCATATACTCCTCGTGAACACTCTGAAGGGCACCTACTGAGGAGCCACTGGGCTATAAACCCGGTAGCATCCCGAACTGACTAATCTGTTGCTGTTGATGTCTCTCTTGGCATTTTCTTACTTCATTTTCTGGTCTCAAATCCTAAGCCCTCTCCTTACCTCCATATTTCTCTTGGCCTTGAGCACGAAGGCTGAGTATTCTCAGGCAGTCGCCTTTAGTACCCTTTAAACCACAAGTCCAGACATGTGTTGTACCTAAACAGTACCTGCAAGAACCTTCACGTTCTCTGGGTGTGAGGAACTCAAACGCGGAGTTGTCAAGATCCCTCGAGAATGGAACAGTCCGCTGCACTAATCCAGAGCCCGCTTTGACTGTCACTGACATCCGCTCATGGTACTGTGCAGTTGGTTTCTCCATCTCTCGTCTCCCTAAAAACTCGATAAAATTATATATATAGGCCTGAGAAGGGATTTATATAATAGGCCCGAAGGCAACTTGTGGTGGATCTTGTTTTCGAAATACATCCTCGAGGGGTTATTAATCCGGAAAACTGTTCGGTTAAATGACCCGAGTTAAGTGGGATCCAATAAAACGCCACTTAACCCGTCCTGCAAATAATAAAATAAACATACAATAGAAGAGAACGTAAAACAGAGACGAGTCCTAAACGGACCTGGTAGAAGCTTGCGAGCTTCTACTCCGATCTGCTACATCAAAACTAAATACTAACGCCCGCTAACTAAATGATGCATCACACACAATGAACATCACACTCAAGATATAACACAGTATCCAACTACAGGCAAATAATCATAGATGTAAAAATAATTCTAACTCATCCTATTTATACTAATTTTGATTACATTTTCAAAAGTTACGTCATAGTCACTTATCATGCTCTCATTAGATCACTTACTCTTCATTCACACTTAATCTCATCATGCAACTCACCGTTTCATCCATAATTAAGCATTAATCACATCAATAAACCAACCCGAGCATGCTGTGCTAACAATCATCAAGTTTAAATTATAAATTCGGAGGTAATTATACCTCACGTCGTTGGCAATCGGCGACAATAAGGGTTCCGTCGCGAGTCTCGGAACTCGAATTCGGCGCGCCGTCGGCATCCGAAGTTCGATCAGGATCGACTGGATGAGCTCCGTGGAAGATCCGATGAATTCTAGCAAATCCAGTTTTCCAGCAGGTTCTGGTAGGTTTCAGTAGTTTTCCGGCAGCTTTCGGCGGTTTCCGGCGATAATCACCGGCGACATCTACTCGGCTGGATAGGCGTCATACTGGGTACCATTGGAACCGGCTCAGCGAGCTCGACGCATCTACGACGTCGACATGGTCAGCAAAGGTGGCGGCTCGCCGGAAAATGGCAAAATAGAGGCGGCGGCGATGGGGACTCGATCCGGCCGGGCTTAGGCGTCGATGGCCTCCGTTTCGGTCGGGAAAGGTCATTGGGCAGTCGAAGGTGCTGAGGCGACCACTGGATGGCGGTCGCGACGATTGCCGGCGGCATAATTGGCGACGGCGACCGAAGCGAGTTGGCATGGTGATTCGGGTGTCACGATGGCCTGGCAGCGGCCGGGACTAGTCGGGGTGGCACGGCAACACTGCAGGGTGGGCCTGACAGCGACGATTGACAGCAGGCCGATGTCGGCGGCGGTGGCGACGAAAAAGGGGCGGCAATCAGGGTTTGGGGAAAAAGACGTTGGGGGAGAAAAAAGGCTCAGTGGCAAAGTTGTAAATACTACTTGGCTCGTCTCCGGCTCGAGTCAAGAATAATAATTAAGTCGCCGTAAATCCTTAAAAATTCCATAAAAATCAGGGAAAATCCTATAAAATCAAACAAATACCAAAACATCATAATGATATGTTCTAGAACTATGAACCTACCCAAACTGCCTGTAATGCGCCCTAACGCGGTAAATAACCTAAAACTAATTCTACGATCCACTGTATATAAAAATAAAATAAAGAAAAATAACCGGCATACTCTCATATATTCTGATAACTCATTCTGTTCTACTATGTTCACGACGTTATTATCATATACTTATGGTACGCATGACCCTCATAGCTCATACACACGACTTGCGTCAACTCAGTACACGTGTTCTGAAACTGACTCGAGTCAAAAATGACGGTCGAACCGACCGGTTCTGAATATCAAAACCCTGACTCGAATCGTGGGTTTTACAATTAATATCTATTAAATTTGAATGCCACCCGATCTATGTTAGGATGCGTTTCATATAATTATTACTAAACTCTTTTGCTCCAAGCTTTACTCCCGAGTGAATGAAATCCATTGCTTTTTATATCATCTTAGTTGTACATTTATACAGTCCTTTTTTATTTCTTTTCTATTTTTTCTTCCTTCAAAGTTGTCTTGTTACATCTTTTTTTTGTTTCTTTTTTAAGCATCATAGCATTATAATACACCATGTGTCTATATATATATAGTTTTTCTCAAGCATTTGAGTAACAATTGACCTTTCTCCCTTTTTATCTGCCAGTTATATGAAGGAGGGAATGAGGACCAGTGTGGAAGGAATCTTACTGGTCAGTAGCTGGACGTTGAATCCTATTATAGCCACTGTGAAATGGGAAAAAGATATACATTATCTGATTAGTCTTGACAGTGTCTGCATACTATAAATATTTCTCAAGCAATCATCATCTTGTCATGATATGGTTCTTATATATAGGAAAGGTATATAGTGATTAGTCTTGACAGTGTCTTCATACTTGTATAATAGTGCCAATTTAAGATTGATCACGGCGGTATAAATATTTTTCAAGCAATCATCATCTTGTCATGATATGGTTCTTATAAATAGGAAAGGTATGTAGTGAGGATGATGTTGAATCCATCATAGCAAGACTGTCTGAGCATACATATCCAGCATAACTTGCCACTCGCATAGGTTTTGTGCTGCCAATTTAATGGCAAAATCTATCAATTATTAGTGTTATGAAGCCAGTGCCTCCACCCTGGCCTAGTGGGGACTCGGGTTGATGTTAGATGATGATAAATGGTCTAAATTTTGAGTTTTTCGCTCAGGTACAAGAACATAATTTTCCTCACGTTCTTCTTCTCCAAATAGGCAACACATTCTGCAAACTTCCAGGTGGACGTCTAAAACCTGGAGAGAATGCTGAGCTAAGTCATGAATAGATTTACAAGTCTTCACATTGGTTTGCCTTTAGAACTGTAAACCATGCCTGAGTGTTGCTTGTCTTTTAAGCTTCTAATTGTACTGTGTCTATGTACAGAAATCGAGGGTCTGAAACGAAAACTGTACAGCAAACTTGCGGCCAATTCAAATACTTTTCAGTCAGATTGGCAGGTGCCTCAGTACTTCTGTTTAGTTTCCGTATGGTTGAAACTATGAATATTAGCTGTAGAAATTATTGGCTGAATATTAATATCTGGAGTTTCAATATAAATATCACAACATACAGTAGTTTCCTTGATGCATTCTTTGCTGTAAGTTAAAAAAATTGGTTCATGTGAAATTAATTTTTCACATTTGTTTGATTTGCTAATGACAAATTTGCAGATCGGAGAGTGTGTTGCCATGTGGTGGCGACCAAACTTTGAAACCACAATGTATCCATACTGTCCTCCTCATATGACAAAACCAAAGGTTCACTTACAGATGCTTGCTATGTCATTTTATGTGTTTTAAAAATGACATCTGAGACAATGTCAGATTTTGATTTACTTTGTTATGATATAATCTGTGTAGGAATGTAAAAACTTTTCCTTGTTCACCTATCTGAAAGGAAATACTTTGCAGTGCCTAAATACCTTAAGCTTCTTGCAGTTCCTCTTTTGAGTTTTATGATAATGTTCAGGTGAAAATATCTTTTAGGCCGTTAACTAGTTATATGCTTTTGTCTTTTATGTCGTTATTTATTCATTTTAAGACAGTTAATTTTAATCTGGTGCAGAGATATGGACCAGTCATCTCTACTATCCCTCATCAGCTTTCCAGATTTTGTTATAACATGATCCACTAATGGCACAAATGCCTTTGTCTTCCATTCACCTAACTAGCTCACCAGACATTTGAAGATCTGGAGAAGACAATGAAGTAGAATTAGTATTTATCCTTGAAAATTATGAGGTTTGCATGAGTGGTGCTGTTATGCACTTTCAAACAACTAGATCTGCACTTTCAGGTATTTGGGTGTCTCCCCATCGGTAGCTTAGATAAATTTAAAGAAGTTCCTAGTTCCACTGCATGAGTTTCTGTGTTTAAGGAAGTCGTTGTAGTTTCTGAAACTGGAGTACTTATAGTCAAAAGTCATAATTTGCATAATTCTGTTGTTTAATACGATGGACATAGAGTAAAATGAATATATATTACTTCTGTTTTTGTAGCAAAAATTGCAGTTATTATTAGGAGGAGAAAAAACATGAACTGTTTCATGCCTTGTGTGTATGTAAAGACTTCAACACTTGTATTTGGGGCTATGCAGCTTGTATGTGAACAAAAATTTTGGTCAGACATAGAGCTGAAAAATTATGCATGCTAGTGTTTGGTGAGCTTAACTTTTTGCTTTAAGTATACATCTGTTAATGAGGTAGAGCTGTAGAGGTGTTGTGTCAGAGTTCATGAGATTTACATCAAATGGATGGAACAACATTCTTGGTGATTCATTGACATGTCCTTTACTGTAATCACAAAATGGAGTGATGCAAAATTGAGGCATTTCATCAGCAAGCAGATTTCGTTTGAGTTGCATATGGCCTGTTTGATAAGCAGGCTCATGGTTTTTTTTCACCTCGCGGCATTTTTTGTTCAGATATATTTGCATTTATCGAGTTTCTAATCTGCATTTTTGTCCGAATATGCAATGAAATGTGCTTTATAGAAATATTTTGAAGAAATCTCTTTTCATGAAATTGAAGTTATTGCTTTTTTTTGTTTCAAAGCGTGCGTGTGTCTATATATATATATATCATTAGATATAATAGTATCATGATGGTGATTAGTTATTAGGCATCAACACTTCAACTCATTAGAAGTTGGAAAATTTCTAGCAAAAGGCATGTATTATTCCATTTCTTTTTCCAAAGCAGCGTTCTTTTTATTATGTGATAATCACTACATGTTTTAAGTAAAGACTTAAGCGAGTAGCATATAGGCCGATTTTTTTTTTGTTGAGATTGTTATAATGCAGCTACAGCTAATATAAGAATATTAACAAAAAGTAAATCTCAATTTTTATTGCAATTGGAATAAAATTATTCTTATTATTCAACCCTGACTCGTAGTAATTTCAATTGACTTGGTATATTATTAACTGCAACATATATTATTTTATGTTTGTTTTTATTTTTGCAAAAATAGAAGTAGCCTTCTTTATCCACTTAATCGGGTCTCTACACGGGTAAGGCGGGTCCGAAATGGGGGCCCGCAAAGGAGTGATCGTTATCCCTTCTTGTTCAACCGCTTCTCCTAATTTCCAAACCTGCCGCCATCCCCACCCGCCCGTGTCATTGGTGGATCTTCGTCTCCAATTTCTTCAACTGCAGGCCGCCAAAGACTCCATTTTTCTTCCCCTTCGATTCTCCCTTTCTTTGGGATCAGAACGAGGTACGATTTAGGAGCTGTGTTTCTGTATCTTTTAGCTTTCTTTTGGTAGTTGTCTGGCTGGGAATTTGTGCCGGATTGGACGTGTGGGAGGAGGTTGGAATGGGTTTATACGTGGAGTGGTGTGGTGTGGTGGTCCAATGTGCATGCTGGTTGAGCTTTTCTGCTTGTTGGATTTGCGAGGTTGGGGTTGGCAAGTGTTGAAATGCAGGATTGGGGGTGTGATTTATGTGTAGTTAGCAGCTCCATTAGAGAAGGAAACGCCGTATTTTGAGTACGGCGATGACGTAGTGTATGGAGTTTCTGATTTAGAATGGGCAATTTGGGTGGTGCTTATCAATTTGGATGCTTCACTATTTACTATTTGTTTTATTTTCTTTGTTTATCTATGTGGGGTTTATAGAGAATGAAAGGCAGGATATCTGGTCAGTTAGGAAGACTTTTTGGAGGGTGAACACAGTATGGTTTTCTATTTTGAAACCTGCAAAAAAGGAGTTTTTATTGTTCAGTCTGGAAGTTCATTTTTAAGGAAATTTTCAGCAGTCAAAGTATTTGAGATTTAAGGAACAATTGAATGCCATCCCTATTCGAGCGCCTTTGTGTACAAGCTGTGATGCCACTTAATTATATTATTATGCTTCTAAAGTAGCTTATATGCAGGTCCTCTATGTATATACTGATAGTCTATTACAGAAAACTCACTCTATATCATGTTGGATAATTGCTTTATTATTTCTTAATTTGATACCATTGGCTTTTTTTCTGCATGCCTGACAGTTCTCAAGTGACTGGTCTTGACAATCTGGGAAGTTTTTTGGTGTTGTTGATTTCTGCAATTTGACATGAGTTCTATTTCTCTTTCACTTGGAATTGGTGGAAGTATTGAATGCCGAAAAGCTGTGTCCAAGGACAATATTTTCGCATCTGATTTCTTTGGAAGCTCATTTAAAGGGATCAATGGGCTATTACTAAAGTGTCCAAATGAGCATAGAGGTGTGCATGGGCATAACGGTGGTATCATGGGAAGAATCAGGAAGGGCAAGAAACATGAGTATCCATGGCCTGATGATGTCGACCCAAACTTGAAAACTGGCCATTTGAGTTACCTTTCTCATTTCAAGCCCCTAACAGAGAAGCCAAAGCCTGTGACACTTCCATTTGAGAAGCCATTGGTGGATTTGGAGAAAAAATCATTGATGTAAGTCTCCTTTTTCCAAAATTTTTTTCTGTTTGATGTTATGTTTATTATCTTATAATGTTGTTCTAGAACTGATAACTATTTTTCTTTTGTAGGTACGCAAGATGGCTGATGAAACAGGTCTTGACTTCAGTGATCAAATTAGTTTGTTGGAAAGCAAGTATCAACAGGTAAACCTTATGTTGCTCTTGTACTATTTTCTATCTACCACTATGGATTATTAGAAAGTGAATTTTGACTCTAAGTTAATGTAAATTACTAGCATAATCTGGTGCAAATTTGCTGCTGCTTATTATTTTGATGACCAACTTTACCAAGCATGTCATGCCAGGCTTTAAAAGATCTTTACACACGCCTGACCCCAATTCAACGGTTAAGTATTGCTCGCCATCCTAACAGACCCACATTTCTTGATCATGTATTAAACATCACGGATAAGGTGCTTTTTCTCTGTCTTTTGGTCCTAATTCCTCATGTTTTCAAAGTTTACACGTACTTTTCTATTTTGCAAAATTTAAAAAGTGGGTGGAGCTTCATGGAGATCGTGCAGGTTATGACGATCCTGCTGTTGTTACTGGGATAGGGCTCATAGAAGGTAAAAGTTACCTTCTCATTGGCCATCAGAAAGGGAGAAATACAAAGAGAATATTGAGCGTAACTTTGGCATGCCAACTCCTCATGGGTAGGTACTCCATATAGCTATTTGGAAAAGATGTGAAGCTTGTTTTCTTAGTGTGTACGAGTGCTTCATGCCTAGATGTGCGTTTGTGCGCGCAAACTGAAAATGAAACTTGATGTAATTGTTAATGATTAACTTGTTTATTAATTCTTGAGGTTTGTTATTTTTTGTTAAATAATGAAGCTTCTGAATTTTTCATAGATATCGAAAGGCTTTGCGAATGATGAAATATGCAGATCATCATGGCTTCCAATCATCACATTTGTGGACACGCCTGGTGCATTTGCAGATTTGAAATCTGAAGAGCTTGGGCAGGTTGTACCCATGGGTTACTTTTGTTTCCCTCTTTCTTAATATTATGTTAGCTTTGTTCTGGGTTATTGTTAGGTTAACTTTAGATAACAGTTAATATTGCTTCACTATTCAGACTCAAACAAGGCCTGATCTATCAATAATATGAAATTTTCAGGGGGAAGCAATAGCTTATAATCTGAGAGAAATGTTTGGCTTTAAGGTTCCAATTGTGTCTGTGGTTATTGGAGAAGGTGGTTCTGGTGGGGCTCTTGCAATTGCCTGTGCTAACAAACTGTACATGTTAGAGAATTCTGTATTTTATGTGGCTAGGTAATGAGCCAAGTGGATGTGCACTTTCTTTAGCATTTGAAAGATAATTGTAAGTTTAGAATAGATGATTATTATATGTCATTAAGGTATTAGCACTCGTTGGATTACCCAGTTTTGAAATTTTTGGATCAGGGAGGGCCTACCCCTCCATTCCCATGGGCCATGAACTAATTTTCTTGTTGAACTCAAATATTCACCTACTGCTTGTTTCTGCCCATAAAGTTCTTTTGTCAACAACTTTGTGACTGCTATCGTAATGCATCTGTATTTGCCACCATGAAGAGGTGCTAGTGAGTACTTTGTCTTTATTGTTTCCTTAGAGGTGCCATGTTTTGAACTTAGTTGCTTCAAATTGATTTTTTACAAATCGATAATTAAGTTATTGGCATGGTGATGATTTCCACTAATATGTATTTGATGCATGGAGAGACATTTTTAGCTAATTAGATCATTTTTTTATGCAGGACAAGTTCTACGTGAATTTAGGAATATATTAAGAACAGAAAAATGATGCGATATTGAGTATATTTCATTATTAGTTTGAGATTTTAAAAATATATACTTGAAGCTAGATTCTTAGTACCATTAGACTCTTTCATAGTACCATTAAACTTTTATAGACTCCCGAGTCTATAAATATTGTCAATTCCAATTAATTGTCTTCTAGTATAAACAAGTTGGTGCTTTAAGTACGTGACCGCAAGAAATGCATATCACCAACTGGTTGGCAACCTGTCAAGCAGAAATATCCTTGAATGCATCAAGTGGCATTGAAATATGAAAGAGGAAATGCTTTGCTTTCCTGGCCTTATCTGTGTCGGTGTATAAGTTGAAAATATGTTTCATAATGTCGAACCAGTAATTAAGCTTTGATGCTTTCCAATACCTGCAAGTGATTAGATAATTACTTTCAGTTGCATATCTCAGCCTCAGGACTCTCAACCTGACATTTTAACTTGATTAGTTGGTTTGAGTTTACATAATACCATTGTTCTATTTGTGTGCATTTGCAAATTGGGTATAACTATCTAGTGACAAGCATATTTATAATTGTTATTTTGCTTTCTTTTTATGAGCAGTCCTGAGGCATGTGCTGCAATATTATGGAAATCTGCACAGGCAGCACCTAAGGTTTTTGCTTTTCCTTTGATTTATTTCCTCTTCTTCTTTTTTTTGGTATATCTTTTAATCTCCCCCAATGATTGTGTCAGGCAGCTGAGAAACTAAAAATAACCGCCACAGAGTTATGTCAGCTGGATATTGCAGATGGGGTCATTCCAGTGAGTGCTTGGCCATCCTTTTATAGATTTTAACTGGGCAGTTGTGCAGGAAGGTGACTTTAGGAGTTATTTAGGGCACAGAAAATGTTGTTATCTACATAAATATTGTTGGAAGCTATAGAGCATTTTATGAGGCATATCAACCTTGATAGTAGTTTTTCTTCATTTTTTTGAAAATTGGGCTGATTGTGTATAATACTTGTGTTATCTTATCTTTGATATTTCAATATAGGAACCTCTTGGTGGAGCACATACGGATCCGTCGTGGACATCCCAGCAGATAAAGCGTGTAATTTTAAAGGCTATGAATGTGAGGTTGCTCTTATTTATTAGTAATTGTTTACAAGAGTTATGCTAAATATGTGTAATACCAACAGATGAAGCATGTAATCTTAAGGGTTATGACTGTAAGGATGCTCTTATTTGAGAGTAATTGTTTACAAGTGTTATGCTAAATGTGAGTGGTACCAAACAAATTATGTCATTTAAATTCAAGAGAACATCTGAAATTATTGACAATAAAAGCCCTAAATCAAATAGAAAATCGAAATTTATTTAACTTCCTAATGTAACTTTTCCATCATAAATATACATTGGCTTGTGAGCAGAATTAGTTAGCCATTGAGACTGCCCTTGCATTTTTTGGGAAGTTAAAAACTACATGTTGTTTAGCTCACAGGTGAATCTATGCCATGTATGAGCTCCTTTAAGTGGCTGAATTTGGACAAAAAGGAATGTTTCAGAAAAGTTGTCATTTTTAACATACAATTTCTAATTAATTCAGGGAGAATGTAACAATGTGGTAATGGAAAATGTTGGTTGTGATTATTAGCATGTGAGCTGTAGAGCAGAAGTTTGTCTTTTCCATTTATTCCTCCAACATTCCTATTTTGTAAATATACCTTTCCTTCTTCTAGGAGTTGTCAGAGATGGATACTGAGAAGGTTTTACGGCAACGTCACCTCAAATTCCGTAAAATTGGTGGGTTTCAAGAGGGCATGCCTGCAGATCCTGAAAAGGAAGCGTAACATGAAGCCTGCAGATCTCGAGTCCGATGCATCTGTAGCTTCTGGGATTGAAGCTGATATTGAAATGCTTAGGAAGAATATTCTAGAAGCTGGTGTAGGATCAGCATCACCAATTTTCTCGAAAGAAGCAGTTGAGAAACTGCAACAAGAAGTTGATCAGGAGATCACCAATGCTTTTATTTCAATGGGTTTAAAGGAGAGGTTGGAAGCCGTAAAGCTGGAGATATCCAAGTCCTCTGGTAATCCTGCTAATCAACCAGCACTCAAGGAAAAGGTTAACAAATTAAAGCAAGACTTCAATTTACGTTTGTCCCAACCTGGCTCTTACCTAAAGCTGAAACAGAAGATGAGAGCCTTAACTCAGGTTAATCGCCTGGTTGAGCATAAGGCAAAGAGTGAGGCACTTAAGATGGAGATAAATCAGAAAGTACAGAACAATGTAAAGCAGCCAAAGGACGTTTTAAAGAAGGCAAGGGATATAATTGTGAGAGGAGAAACCCTTGATGAGGAAATGATTGCTCGGGTGGAGAAAGCAAAGGAAGTTCTGAAGCATGCACTTAAGGAGGCAAATTTGGAAGTTGTTGGTACCGGCAAAAAAGTAAAGCCAACTGTCCCATCAAATTTGGTTGATAAAATTTCCAAGGTTGATGAGGAAATCAGGAAGGAGATAGAGAAAGCAGTCAGTTCCTCCGATATGAGAAGCAAAATAGAAGAAATGAAGCTGGAAATTGGAAAGGGTGGCGCTGCCAATGAAGAAAAGTTGGAGAAATTGGAAGTGGAAATTAGAGAGAGTGTTGCTGCTGCTATGAACATTTCTGCCTTGAAACAAAAGGTCAATGATATGATATCTGAAACTCCAATTCCGTTGGCTAATGCCGATACCAATGATCCGGTGGGTGCTGATAATGGGAGGGGCTGAGTGTAGCTTACATTTATGAAAAGTATGCCTTCAGAGAGTTATGCTTATGTTGCTTGAGCTGCCATTGGCTCACCATGGAATCACCGATTCTTTTTGCAGCTATTTGATGTCCAGATGTGGGTTTTTGTATGAATTATAGTTTGTATAGTTCTCTGAGGAAGTGTGAAGTGTCAATTTTGGATTATCTGTTGATGTTGAGAGGGAAATCATGTTTAAATGATCCACCATTGTTACCTTTATAGATGAACATTGCATCTGTTTTTTAGTTGTGTTGAGTGTAGATAATTGGTAACCATATCCCTTTTTTCAAGTATCTGGACAATGACATTATTTAGCTATTTTTTGTGAAAGAAACACATTCCTGGAAGTTGTAGACATTCTGGGTTGTGAAGTTTGAAATCGAATTCTGTCATTCACAGTCACTGTGGTTGATGAAAATCAATTTTCTTGTCAATTGATGGCCAATATTTATTTCGTGAAATATGTTATGATTGTGGAAACTTTTTTTCTGGATGACAAGAGCCATCAACCAATCCCGTATGTTTGTATGCTCATGTTTTTGTTACTTAGTTTGGTTTGAGTGGTTGGGATGTACGGCGTGAGAACCGCATGCCATGGTCTTGAAGGGGAACATGAGTTTTATACCTGCTTGTGAAAATTATTTTAAACTGACCTAATTTAGTGGATTCAGCTTAAATTTTTAAAAAATCTTATCTATATACGATGTGAATAATTAGAATCTGGTTGCACTTTTATTTCTAATTGAGCCGGTCAAACTCGATTGTAAATACTTTGAATGTTAGTAGACTTTGAGCATTCTTAGTCGGCCTTGACGCTGGTGGCAAAAAGGAAAAAACAGGACAAATCTATAAAAATGATTTATTGTGGCAACCTCTAGTAGTAGAAATATATAAATTTAATATTCATTGATAATTAATTCGGTAACAAAGTTTGAAACACACAATATCAACATCACAATTCAACAAATTACATCTGTCATCGTTCTTATTAATATTCTATTGAACAATATTTTACCTATTTTTATTGTTATTTTTTCTATTTTTATCGTTATTTTTATAGT
This sequence comes from Piper betle, assembly GCA_033002965.1. Taxonomy (NCBI): domain Eukaryota; kingdom Viridiplantae; phylum Streptophyta; class Magnoliopsida; order Piperales; family Piperaceae; genus Piper; species Piper betle. Next base: position 41,882 of record JAURVB010012007.1, on the reverse strand, counting down.
TCTTAATACTAAATTAATCAATCCAACCCACTCTTACTCTTTGCCTTCTTCAAATTTATTTTAATGCAGGCCTTTTGCACTATTCCAATTTAGACCTTAATGTTTAGATTGAAATTTTCCTAAAATCTATTTTTCATCATTAAAAATTACAAAACTTGATTAAATTATAACATAAATAACTTTTTAAATGTGCAATAAAAAAGTTATTCACAATTTTAAAATCCAGTTAAACCTTCTTCAACCCTATTAAACTTAATTGATCTCGCACTGCATATAAATACGGTATCATAACTAATATCATATTCTATATTTTGATTATAGAGTTAAGTTCGATTACAAATACTTAAAATCGAGATAATAACGCCGGGTGACAAAAACAAGGGCAGAAGGGCAATTCGAAGGAGATGGAGTGGCGTTTATAGGGAGGGCATCTGCGGGACAAAAGCAAAGGAGCCACCTTTCCATGCCGTTTCTTCCCCTTCTTCGTCAACCAGATCACACCATCCTCAATTCTCGGATTCCAGACCTCCGTCGCCGCCGAGGCCTTCTCCGACGCCGCGATATCATCCGGCCTCCTCCCATTCTACCTCGCGACGCTCGCCATGATCGCCTGATTCGGGAGGGGGAGCTAGGGTTTTGGGATTTTTCTAGGGTTTGCGGAGAAATCCCGGTTTTTTTGGTCGGTAATCTTATTCTGATCTTCGAGATCGTGCGTTTTTTGGCGGTTTTTGGGGAGCTTTGGGTGGTTAGGGGGGAAGGGTGGTGTGATGAATCCGAGGGGCGGACGGTACCCGCCGGGGATCGGAAATGGGAGGGGGCAAAATCCGAACTTTTCCGGTGGTAATCCGAATGTTCACCCGAATTATCAGAGGAACAACATCCAGCAGCAGTACGTGCAGCGGAATGTGGTGCAGAATCAGAACCAGCCGCCGACGCAGCAGCAGCATCAGTGGCTGAGGAGGAACCAGATGGTCCCGAGTTCCGGCCCGCCCGGGATGGTGGAAGTTGAGAAAACAGTTCAATCGGAAATTCTTGATTCAAGGTGAGACACGAAAATTGTATTTTTTTTTTTGTGTGTGTGGATTTGTTGGAGGATGTGTAGTGATTGCGTTTTTTTTTTACACTTTCACAGGTATTAATTAGTTAAGACGTTTGAGTCAGATTGGATGTCAGTCTGTCTTGCAAAACCCATTGCTTGTTTGTGATACTTGAAGCTATATTTTTATTGTGTGATCTTTTAGGTTTGCTTTGCTCTTTGATCATATACTTGAGACGGTAGGTAGTTAGCTAAGTAATTTGAAGTAACAGAACCTAATGCTTAGGATTTTGTCGTAATTTGTGCAGGAGGGACTAAATTTGTAGCTTAAGTGCTTTGCTTAATGTATTTTTGCGATAAAGCTGGTTAAAATAGTGTGAAGGCTACTAAGACGTGACACGAAAGGGGCTGGAGCTGGACCGCTGGAGGAATTTTGACCTCTGGTTGTTCTGGACAATGTCATTATAAACATTATCACCTTACCCCAGTCTGGAATGCCATGGATTTTACACTGCAAATTTGCTGCCTCTGTTGCATTGCTGCTAGAACTTTTGAGTGAAAGTTGTGTACGTTGTTTGTTGTTAGCGACTTTTGTTGTTTGTGCTTGCCTCCGAAAAGCGATTGTAGATACATGAAATGCATGACATAAGGGGTGTCTAATTTTAGGAGAAAATATGGTTATCTTTAACCTTTCTTTTTGTCCTTTTAGATTTTATTGACACGAAGACTACAGGAATATTTTTGGATATTTGTATACCACAATAACTTATGCAGAGGTTAAAGCTTAAAATACTTTTTTCCTTGTTTAAATAGTAGTGCTGTGTATTTAAGTATGAGACGTTACTGTATGAAGTTGATAGTAGGAAGTGTTTAGCTGTATTATTCTAATATAAAAAAATCATGCTGTCAAAATTTTTTGGTCCAACTTTATGAATTGATTGCTTATGCTCATGTTTTATAGTTCCCAAGATTGGAAAGCACATTTAAATATCCCGCCTCCTGACACACGGTACAGGACTGAGGTTTGAGACTGAATCTCTGACAAGTTATGTTATCATTATCTATGGTTATATGTTGCATTTTTTCTATTGAAATGAATTATTTCATGATGTATCTTGGAAGCAAAACTTCATTTTTAAAATTTGTTGCTGTTTAAAGTTAAACTGACAATGTAAGTCTCTGTTTTGACTCACAGAATGCAAAATCTTTTTTCATAAATTTATTTTTTCCTTCTATATGTGCAAAACCATTGCATGCATATTTGTTGACGTCACTGGTATTTTGTCACACACTTTCTTATCAAGAAAGAAGCTTATTGGTTGGTCGGTCCTTCTTAAGTTAGCAACATAATCGTTTATAAGCTAGCATACATGGAAATAAAATCCTTAATGGGTAATATTATTCATCTTGCAGTTGGTTGATTGAGTGTATCAATGACATTTGATGGCATTAGATTATGTAATTAGCAGCTTTTTTCATGATCATGTGCCAATGTTTTCCCCCTATTTTGATTACCTAAAAACTTTACCTAGCCCATTTCATTTTGATTGTAAAATATCTTTCTTTTCCGGGGTTTTATGATTTTCATTGCGTCCCTTATTCTTTCTTGTATAGGATGTGACTGCCACCAAAGGAAATGAATTTGAAGATTACTTTTTGAAGCGTGAACTGCTGATGGGTATATATGAAAAGGGTTTTGAAAGACCCTCGCCCATCCAAGAAGAAAGTATTCCAATTGCTTTGACTGGAAGTGATATTCTTGCTCGAGCTAAAAATGGGACGGGAAAGACAGCTGCATTCTGTATTCCGGCTCTCGAAAAAATTGACCAAGAAAATAATGTTATTCAAGGTTTATCTTTTGGCTGATTATCACTCAGTAATTGTATTTTTTCATCATTTCTGAATGTGTATAGCAGTATGCAATGCGCATCTTTCTTATTCTTGGTACTGATAATGAACATGTTCCTCTTATGATTTTTTTAGTGAATGATATAATGTACAACGTTTTATCTCATTGCTGTATTATCTTAACATGACATTGTTTCCGTTATATGTCAGTTGTAATATTGGTTCCAACTCGAGAATTGGCACTGCAAACATCTCAAGTTTGTAAAGAGCTTGGAAAGCACTTAAACATTCAAGTTATGGTCACCACTGGCGGTACCAGCTTAAAGGATGATATCATGCGGTTGTATCAACCTGTACATTTACTTGTGGGAACACCTGGTAGGATCTTAGATTTAGCTAAGAAAGGTGTCTGCATGCTCAAGAACTGTTCCATGCTTGTTATGGATGAGGTATGTTGGCTACATTTTTTAACCAGTATAACATGTGGACATTACTTTCTTCTTAGTGATACCCCCGAGTCTGTATTTTACTCTTTATTTTTTTATTTGCAAGGGAACAAAATTATAGGTTTACTATGTCTTATATCATTTGTAAACTTTTCAGGCTGATAAACTTTTGTCGCCAGAATTTCAACCATCAATTGAACACCTCATTCGATTTCTTCCTGCTAATCGACAAATTTTGATGTTCTCTGCAACTTTTCCTGTTACGGTGAAAGATTTTAAAGATAGATATCTCAAAAAGCCGTACATCATTAATCTCATGGATGAACTCACCCTAAAAGGCATAACTCAATACTATGCATTTGTAGAGGAAAGGCAAAAGGTTCACTGTCTTAACACACTTTTCTCAAAGGTTTGTCCGTACATGCTGGCTTGTGCATTTCAACAGTGTGGTTATTTTTTAATAATACTATGTATTAATGGTTGCAGCTTCAAATCAACCAGTCAATCATATTTTGTAACTCTGTGAACCGAGTTGAACTTCTGGCGAAAAAAATAACTGAACTTGGATATTCTTGTTTTTATATTCATGCGAAAATGTTGCAAGATCATCGTAATCGAGTCTTCCATGATTTTCGAAATGGTGCTTGTCGAAATCTTGTCTGCACAGGTATGTTTATAGTTAGCGAACATGTATGGGAGGAGTGCCCTTATTTTAAGGTTTTTTATTAGATTTATGACTTTTATGAGAAGATCCTTTAGGAAATTAAGATTTTTTTACCTTGTATATTGTCAAAGTAGAATTTATCTATGGGAAATGGTATTATAGATTGTTACGAAATATTTGCATTTTTGGCAGATCTGTTCACCCGGGGTATAGACATTCAAGCAGTTAATGTTGTTATTAATTTTGATTTCCCCAAAAACTCGGAAACGTATCTTCATCGGGTATGAAAAGTAACCTATTAATTTTTATTTCGCTAGAAATATGTTTGCATATTTTCCTGACAATGTTTTAAATTATGTAGGTTGGTAGATCTGGAAGATTTGGCCACCTTGGTTTGGCAGTTAATTTGATTACATATGAAGACCGCTTCAACCTGTATGCCTTCATCTTCAATTTTTCTTTGTCTTGCTTTTTATATTTTGTTTTTCCTTCATCAACGGCCTTTGCAGCTAGAGCCTTTTTGCATTATTTGTAATATTTTGATCTCAATATACCTCGTTACATTTATTGTTTGTTTAACAGTTATCGGATTGAGCAAGAGCTTGGCACTGAGATAAAGCAGATTCCACCACAAATAGACCAAGCTATTTACTGCAGGTGATCTGTGTTGGCATGAATTCAATGATGCATTTGTTGAAAAGGAAGAGTTTCAGTTACATGTACATACCAGCTTGTAAAGAGGGTAGTGCCATTCTCGGTATGTCCTCTTGAATATTTACTAGTCTTCATTGACATTTTAGCATTTTTTTTCTATCCTTAGGCAATACTTGATTAAGTTTGTCATCCTGAAATGTTACCGTTAAAACAGTTATTTCTGATGATATTGTTATATTGTGGTCATTTTTTTTATGTCTATTTTGTCTCCTCCAATGATGATTAATTCCTTCTGTTTGCCATTTTTCTTTCAGGCGCAAATCTGAGTTGTTACTCACTTAGACTAGAAGAGTAAGTATTTGACTGGCATAGACTGTGTTATGGTGGCGGTATGACGTTTGCTTAATTACTCGGATTATTGGACAGTGGGTCAACATGCCATAGCCGCCGTCATCTGGTTTTGTACTATTGGCATGGTTTCTGTTGTTTTAGGTTCCTGACCTCTACAGTTTTTAATATTATCGTAAGAAAAAAACAAAAAAAATATAAAAAAGGAAAAAAAAAAAAAGTTAATGTTTTTTTAGTCGGTTTTATAATTTCTTTGAGGCAGTATTCACATTATCAAACCCAATACTATTCGGAGATCAAGTACTTGGCAGTCTGGAGTCAGACCCTGTTACCATATCTCCTGTTTTCACATTTTTTATGTAAGACTATCTTTTGTTTCCTAATGATGGAGTTTTTAGTTATTTTCTTTTTATTCCACATTGTTCTTGATTCACATTTGGTGCTGATGTGCTTCAAGTCAAATCTGGTGTATCTTGAGTTTTTGGAGTAAGCAAGCTCCATTATGGCATGGTTACTCCCAATTTTATGGTGGGCCACTAGCTTATTGGTGTTCCCTGGTCTTCCCAGTATATTGCAAATAGATATCATGATTAAAAGGCAATTTGATGGAAGTGAATTGCATCTCTCGGAGTGAATATGATGAGATTTGCGACATTGGATTCTTTTGCTGATGGTTATAGGATGGTTTACATTCGTGAATGTGTTGGATAAATTATGCCATGTAGCCAGAAAGAAGTTACGGTTAAGTCGTCATGGCGAATCCTTGTTTGTGCGTGTTTTTAATTCTTATTTCCCACCTCCTCCCTCAGCTGCTAAATTTTACCCTTTTCGTGGTAACATGATCATTGAATTAGTTTTGTAAGACCAAGCTTTGATGGATTGGTGTCAAGCATTGTCTGCGAAAGCTTGACGTGAGGGAGAGATGTGGACTTGTACTAAATGTTGCGTAGAGAGAGCGGGTGTGGTGTGTCCCCTGGGCAATCACATGGGTTTGATCTCTCACCACATTCATGATCATCACATGCGTTGATGGCGAGTAGGGCGACGGCACACAAACACGGCGAGTGCTGGATTGGGAGTGAAAGGTCTCACCCTCTTTCATTTTTTGCCTTCCGTGACTCATACGATAATTGCCTTAACATACCGGTCAATCTTCGACTCAAATAGGAGTCGTTTTCGTCTTTTTGTTGGTATTATCTCTGCACTGCATCGTTTCTGTTCACTCGTTGCGTTAATGATGATGCAACTGGTACCACAACAGTTGGATCCTGTTCTAAGTTTCCGACAAGTGGGGATAGGACAACTAATCAAGTCTTTGGGGTCTCAATGACGGGGCATTTGATTATGATGTTAAAGTTTTTAACTGCCCTGACCCTGACAAGATCGGTCAGTAGCGGTCTTGTTTGCCGGTCGCGCTCTGGCTGCACAGATTTTCTTTTCTTCTTTAATGAACTCTGAATTGATGTGGCATTGATATGATGGCTGAGGACTCTCCCGTTCCGCAGGCTGGAAATTACCTGCAAGAATCCGCCGTAGAAATGGGATTCATTTTATGGGTCATAGAAGGTACATGGTCAAATACCATCTTCAATTCTCGGACCATTTGCAAGATTGGCAATAGCATCATCCCACAATTTGGTAGGCAATAGGTAACTCGAGGGAACGGAGCGCTATAAGTTTTGGGTAACTCCATGAAACCGCATTGTTCCACATGCATACCATTTATTTCAGCGTTGGAGCTTGGACCACCTCCGTTTGATGCCCTCCTTCCTTCTTCGCCTTGAGTATTTTCTTCGCTGGTACAATCAGAGTAGTTGTCACAGTGATTGACTGAGCTGGCCCCACGCCATCCTGTCCACAGGTAACGTACCCAATTGGATTGGATGGCCCCACGTCATGTATCTTTATCCAATTAAATGCTACCTTCGCATGTATTCATTTCCTCTGGGACATGCAGTAAATACCAAGTGCCATAGTGGACCATGGCAAGGCCAAACTGCCCAAATCGAACCCACATCCAAAACCCCAATAATTAATTGTGAGTCTGCATATAGAAAGCCTGTCAAACCAAAGCTAATTACATTGCAGATACCACCCCAATGAAAAAAAAATCCCATAGAGGGCAAAATGGGAAAATAAGCCCATCCTCCTACCAAAATAAGTGACGATCTTCGGGTAATGGCTGGGAAACAATCAGCGGATTACCAAAATCACCCTCCATTCAGAAAAGGTTAGGCGAGGTAAGTACTAATTACAGGCTTTGGAGATCACTTGAGAGGAAATTGCTCATCTGGCCATGCAGAAAGCCCATGTCGTCCGCGGGGAAGTCCAGTAGCAATTGGAGTGAACTCTCCGACGGATCTTCGTCCATTTCGTTCGAGCTCGACGAGTCGGACACGCATTGCCCGTTCGTGACTACAGACGCCGTTGTCACCCCGGTGGCTGCCATTGCGGTGGAGGACGACGCCGGCGAGACCGGCGGGCTTCGGAGGGCCAGCTCCGTGGGCTTGTTGTTGTCCGGACAGCTGGAGGACGTGGAGTTGCGGAATGACTCGCCCACGTCCGAGTGCCAAATGCGGAGGAAGTAGTCGGACATGGGCCCGGAGTTGGACCCCTGTGGCCGAGTTTCTGTAGAGAAGAGTAGGGATTCACGGGAGAGGCGGGCCTCCGCCTCCAGCCTGGCACTCTCCCATTGGGCCAGGTGGCGGGTGGCCGGCGAGGGGGCGGCGGACGGGGAGGAAGGCACGGGTCCGGAGGGTGAAGTAGAGGGTCTGTGGGTAGTCGGGTCTAGACCCATTTTGAGGAACCGCTTCTTCAGATGGGTGTTCCAAAAGTTCTTGATCTCGTTGTCCGTCCGACCCGGCAATTGGAAAGCAATCGACGACCACCTGTGTATTAATAATGCATCTTGTAGCTACAACCATCAGATCGTTCGTTCAGTATGATCAAACACTGTACAGTACAAGACTCGATTTATAGTAGAAGCTCAAGGAAACAAGCTTTCTAATGCTTGATCCATAAACTGAAAAATGTTTGTGATGAATAACAAAGTGGGTACATGTAAATGCAGATCATTTTCTTATGTTATGATCAAAGTTGTTATTTGATGGTAGAAATTACTATGAGACATAAATTTTCTCAGCTTGATGGAAGTTTGAAGAAGTAGAGGCCAAGTTGAATGGTGGACAAAAAGTGTGAAATTCGTCTATAGTTGATACCTATTACCAAGGATGGCATGGAGTTGGATGATGGTCTTCTCTTCTTCTTGAGTGAAGGGACCTCTCTTAATGTCTGGTCTTAGGTAGTTGGTCCATCTGAGACGGCAGCTCTTTCCACACCTCTGCAAACCTGCTCATTCCATAACCATCGAGTTTTTATTCAACGAAATCTATACGCACATAACATTACAACTACAAGTTTCAAATATTTGTAACGAGGTGTAACGTATGATCTTCAAATGAATGGTATTGTTGTTGAGATTTGATAGGAGATAAGTAGGGAAGGAAGAGAGTACGCAATATATATACCAGCGAGCTTGGGGAGGGAGCGCCAGCTGCCATGGCCATGCTTGGAGATGTAGTCCACCAGAATCTGGTCTTCCTCCGGCGTCCATGGCCCCTTCTTCACTCCATCCTTGTCACAACAAGGCGCCCTTCCCATCCTCCTCACCTTCTTCCTTTATCTACCTAAGAAATCTAATACAAACCCAAAACTCCCTTGAGATGAAAACCCACCACCAGTTGATCAATCCCCATAACACTGCTCTAGTGGATATTGAACTAGAAGTGCCCTTCGGACCAAACTCTTCCTCACCAGCAGCCAAGTAATGGAGGTTCAAAATTTACTTGTTATGGCCTGAAGGAAAATCTCATCCTATCAATCAAATGCTAAGAGAAAGAACTAGCGCAGTCTACAAGTCAAGAAAAGACCAAAGAGAAGAGAAAAGAAGGGAATGACTCACTCATACTACTTGGTACTTACCTTCCTCTCTCTCTCTACTGATGCAAGGATTTGGGTACCTTCCTTTCTCTCTACTGATACAAGGATTTGGGGTCTTAAATGCACAACTGATGAGTTATGAGCCTCTCTTTTCCAGTCTTACACACAAGGGTGAAGCAGAGAGGAGCAAGCCAAGCTAAGCCAAGCCACCTCGGGGAAGGGGAGATCAAGGACTGGAAGAGGCAAATGCCCAAGAGCTGAAGAGAACAAGTGATCAAAACAACAAAGGAAAAATGTCAAAAGTTGGCTGCTCTTTAAAGACCAAACTCGGGAGGGTTAATGAGGGTGCAGTGGGGTGAGCAGAGAAAGGAAATGGATGGCCATGTCTGTGGCCGGCGATGCATTCAATGGAGGCCCAAAGAGGGGGCCAAACTTGACACCACACAACCTTGCTTCAATTCAACCAATGGCCTTCTCTTCTCTTTTTGATCTTCGTTTCCCTCCTCTCTCACTTTTCTTTGCTTTCACGAAAACGAAGGTGTCAGGTCTCGGAGGCATTAAATGGTGCTGTGCTACATGCTCTTGAATGCGCTTCCACAGTGGATGAGAAAGTCTGAAAATTTTAATTTTCCAGATTTCTTTCTTTCTTTTACCACCAGTACCTTGTTGATTTCTCGTTCTCATGTTTGACTTTGTTGCCCACATACATGTTTCTGTATCTCTTCTGTTTTACTGGGTCGGCGTGTTTAGATTGGAGAGTGAAAATTGATGGAAAGTGTGTTCACGAGGCTCTATTTCTGTGATATAGACATTTAATTTATTATTCGTATAATTTTATAAATAGTTCATATTTCATTTAATTTTAAATAGCTATTTTAGAAAGTTGGTTCTTTTGCCTAGTTTGCTTGATAATTTGTTTGTTAAACAAGTATATCGCACACTATCCAATTGTCTATTAATAAAGTACCAATATTCCGAATTAATATTTATATATATATATAAGTAAATTATTAAATATTTAATTATTTATTTAATTTTGATATTATTTAAATTATTTTAAATACGAGTTCTTAGTGAGCCGTACATTAAATAAAGAGAGAGTTTTTCAACTTTGAAATAAATATTTTAATTTTTTATAGACTTGGATTTGACCAATTTTAGACTTGACTCAATATCATTTTTTAAAAAAATTGACTTATATTGAAATAACTTATTTTAAATAGATTATTTTAAAAAATAATGATATTAAAATAATTTCAGTAGTTTAATTTTTTGTCTTTGTGACTTAAATAAAAATTACTTGATAAATGATGGGTCACAGTATCGGGAGATGATATAAACATATAAATTTATTTGATTTGTATCTCTTATAATTAATTAAATCATAATTATTTAAAACAGTGGGAGCTAAATATTTGATTATTAATTAATATTTAGGACTTGCATTATTCATCGTGCAATAAATAAATTAATAAATTGTGATTGCGAGTTCTGCTCAATGTTCTATTTATTATGCATTATTAATTTTACTATAGCCTAAATAATTAATTTTATAAATTCTTTTGTTAATATTAATTAATTTTTAAAAAGTCTCTTGAATTCTAGTTCAAATGACAACAAACAAACAAATTATTAATTATTTGAACAAGGACGATAAACTTATAGGAGATAATTATGACATCCGGCACCTTAAGGTGTAACTAAACCCTATCTCCTCCCACTAATTCTACTATTAGGTGAGAGGTTGATTTGCATTAAGCATGAAAAAGAAGTATAGTCTTGCACGTATCACTTTCTTAAGGACTATGAGAAACGATATTCTTTGTGAATTTGAAAAGTATACAAATGCTCAGGCTATGTGGCTGAAAAAAAAGATACAGTTTGACTTCTGCAAGTAAATTACATAGGCCTACTATTATGTTTGACACTTACAAGATGCGTCCCCTGAGGGACCATCTACGTGAGTTGAAAAACTCAATTTGTGAGCTCTCTAGTGCAGATCATGTTTTATCCAATGATCAATAAGTGCATGCTGTTATTAGATCTCTACCTTATTCATAGGAGCACATGCAAGTAAACATGACCCACAATGACAATGTAACACCCCAAATCCGGTTCACACTCGTGAACCGAACCGGCATGTTACAGGCCCCGGTTAGGTCGGCTAACCCGAACCTAACTCGTGCGGATCCAATCTCGGCGTCTTAAGATGAAGATCCAACTTGCTATATGTATGTATGAATGCATAAAACCCTAACATGATACTACATGGATGACATGCAACCAATTTTCACACCAACACAATTACAATCAAAATTAGTAAAAATTCTAAAACGAAAGGGACAGAATTTCCCTTAAAAATGCAATTAGGGGCCACCCTGTCAAAATCATATATTCAAACATATATACGCATAGCAACAATAGCATTCACACAGACTTCTAATCTACTATATTCATCATTCTCTGAACTTTGGGTCCTAACCCATCACACTTTTGCTGCGCTACTCTGATCATTTCATTTCATGTCATTGTCATGCCTCAAACATTTAATCATAGCATGTTTATAAAATAACATCATAAACAAAACATTAAACATTCAATCACCCAATGTGTGTGTGCAGAAGACCTTATTGCTCCTCCGTCCTGGCCGGCACATCCATCTCGTGCTTATCACCTACATATATATAGGAAAAACGTCAGTAACAAGCGTTACTGGTCCGAAAAGAAAATAACTATAACAAACTGGCTATGAGAGCAAACTCTCATATGAAAGAAAACAACATATACTCCACGTGAACACTCTGAAGGGCACTACTGAGGAGCCACTGGGCTGCAGACCCGGTAGCATCCCGAACTTACTGATCTGCTGCTGGTACTGTGCCGCTCTCGGCACTTCTTTTCAGTACTTCTCGTGAAACTTTATCCTAAGCCCTCTCCTTACCTCCATATTTCTCCTGGCCTTGAGCACGAAGGCCGAGTACTCTCAGGCAGTCGCCTTTAGTACCCTTTGAACCACAAGTCCGGACATGCGCTGTACTAAACAGTACCCGTAAACCTCCACGTTCTCCGGGTGTGAGGAACTCAAACGCGGAGTTGTCAGGATCCCTCGGGAATGGAACAGTCCGCTGGCACTAATCCAGAGCCCGCTTTGACTGTCACGACATCCTCTGCATGGTACGTGCAGTCGATTTCTCCATCTCTCGTCTCACAGAAACGCGAAAACTACATATATATATATAGGCTTGGGTAGGGAGTTATATAATAGGCCCGAAGGCAACTTTTGGTGGATCTTGTTTTCGAAATCAACCTCGAGGGATCTCATCCTCGAGGGGTTATTAATCTGGAAAATGTTCGGTTAAATGGCCCGAGTTAAGTGGGATCCGATAAAACGCCACTTAACCCGTCCTGCAGACAATAAATCAAACATACAATAGAAAAGATCATAAAAATCAGAGAGAAGTCCTAACGGACCTGGTAGAAGCTCCAAGCGTGTCATCGCGCCTAGGCGGCGAGCTCCTACTCCGTACCTACACATCAAAACTAAATACTAACGCCCTCTAACTACATGATGCATCAAAATCAATGAATACCACACACGACATAATAATCATCCATCATAGTCAAATAATCATAAAAGAGAATAATCCTAACTCAAACTATTCATACTATATTTTATTCTGTTTCTCTAAATTACATCATGATCACTTATCATGCTCCAACTCATTTTATCTCATTAGCTCACTTACTATTCATTTACAATTCCTCAAATCATACCATCATTACTTCATCAGTAATTAGGCATTATCATGATAAATAATCAGTCCTACCATGCTATGCTAATAATCATCAATTTAAATAATCAAATTGGAGGTAATTATACCTCACATCGTCGGCAATCGGCGACGGCTAGGGTTCCGTCGCGTGTCTCAGAGCTCGAATTCGGCGCTCCCCGGCGTCCGACGTTCGATCGGGCTCGACTGGGTGAGCCCCGCGGAAGATCCGGTGAATTCCGGCGAATTCCAGAAATTCCGGTTTTCCGACGATTTTCGGCGGTTTTCCGGTAGCTTCCGGCGGTTTTCCGGCGACAGTCGCCGGCGGTGTCTACTGGCCGGAAAGTGGTCGTGTTGGGTGCCCTTGGAACCGGCTCGGCGAGCCCGACTCATCTACGAGGTCGACGCGGCCAACGGAGGTAACGGCTCGCCGGAAAAAGCATAAAACAGAGCGGCGGCGATGGGAGAAGAATCCGGCCGATCTGGGCGGCGCTGGCCTCCGTTCCGGTCGGGGAAGGTCACTGGGCGGTCGGTGGTGCTGAGGCGACCCCCTGATCGTGGCGGCGATAGTCGCCGGCGGCGAAATCGGCGACGCGACCGAAACTTGGCCGCGGCGCTAGGCACGGCGATTCCGGCGTCACGGCGGCCTGGTAGCAGCCGGGGCTGGTCGGGGCGGCACGGCAACGTCGTGGCCGAGCTAGGGGGCGACGATCGGCGGCCGGGCGGGCGTCCACTGGCAGCGGCGGTGGCATGCGCAGTGGCGGCGCGCGGCAAGGGTTTGGGAAAGAAGAAAGGAAAGGTCGGGGGTGTGTGTGGTGGCAAACTCGTAAATAATACTTGACTCGTCTCCGACTCGTAAGTCTAATAACTAAGTCGTATTAAGTCCTAAAAAAATTCATAAAAATCTGGGAAAAATCCCATAAAATCAAACAACACCAAAAAAATCATAATGATATGCTCTAGAACTATCAACCCACCCAAAATGCCCGTAACGCGTCCTAACGCGATAAACGACCTAAAACTAATTCTACGATCCATTATATATCATAATAAAAAAATGAGCTGCATACTCTCATATATTCTGATAACTCATTCTTTTCTGCTGTGTTCATGACGTTATCATCATATACTTGGGTACACATGACCCTCATGGCTCATACACGAGACTGGCGTCGGCTCAATACACGTGTTCTGAAACTGACTCGACTCGAAAATAACGGTCGAACCGACCGGTTCTGAATATAAAACCCTGACTCGAATCGTGGGTTTTACAGACAATATCGAAACTTTTGAGGATATTGAATGTAACACCTCGATTTCTGTTTACTTAAGAATCGAATCATAAATGTTATGATCAAATCGAGTCATGTTTAAAGTTGTTCGTCAGTAAGACTTGATCGATACAATAGATTGAAACAACCTTCTTCGTGTCATGAAAATGAAAGACATTATTAAATACGCGCAAAAAAACATTAAATATAAGTAAAAGTAAGACAAGAAATAAATGCGTTGAGTTGAAGTGTGTGTAGCATTTATCTGTCCTTCCACCAAAGTCGACTCAGGATTTGCAAGACTTATATATATTATTTGAAAAACATCACTAATGAATGTTACTTGTCCGAAAAATAACTAATACAATCTGGCAAATGGGTATTCCATTACCCACAAAAATTTATAAAACTTCAAGATTGCTTCACACTGGGCGGTAAGTAAACATATGTAAGCAAGTGTTGGCTTGCATGCATGGTTAATGTTCATATTCATATATACAACGCTTACGCCCTCACACTTTCCACATTTCACCTGCCACGGTACTCGAGTGGCAAAAGACACAGTTAAGTTTGTGTTACAAATTCCAAAAATGTGTTGCATTACCCTTATACACCGCAATACCTCAGGGTTTGAAAAAGTATTATTGTAGTCCATACATATCTCCATACCCCTCACTGTCTTATTCGTTAAATCCGTAAAAAATGTGAGTACTTATATAATAGGTTTAGAGAAAGGGCTTAAATCATATATTTCTGGAGCTTTAGTTCAAAAACCAACAAGGGATCTCATCCTTGTAGTTTTATTAAATATGTGTAGAAAATGCGGTTAAAAGGCCCGACATTGGAGGGATCCGATAAAATAACACCGATGTCGGCCTACATCTAAAGCACAATTAAACTCTACACGCAGGGAGTCAAGCAGAGAGGGAAAGTCCTACGAACTTGTGGTCCAAACTCCAAGCACATCAACATATCTAAGATGAACTCGGACTGCATAATCTACATCAAAACCCATTGCTAAGTAAAATACTAACATCTATATATAATGCATGCTTGTGGTGTGTATTCATATCATCAATACATCATAATAAAGAAAACAGTGCTAACAAGCCTACAACTAAATACTTGGCACGTAAATCAACACATAATAATAACAAATAACAAATAAATACACTCATAGATAATTAGGTGAATAATAAATACGTGAACATAAATAATACTTTAATCAGAAAATAATAATATAATTATACTATATAAATACATGACTAAACACAAGTAAATATCATATTTGCTCGTGTTAGTAAACATATAAATAATTAAATAAACAAAAAATAATTAATTAAATAAATCAATAGATAAATGAATATATAAATGACTAATATTAATTAATTATGAAGAATAATAATATAAATATTAAATATACGAGCATGAGACTAAATACGTATAAATAATAACACGAGTAAGAAAATAATTAATAATCAATCAATCAATTAAATTAAATAAAATAAACATGAACAAAAATAATATCTATGAATAAATACATTATTAGTAACAATAATTAGTCGCATAATCATTCGTCATAGTCAACAAATATATAATAATAAGAAATAAATAATCATGAATAAATAAATGAATAAAATAATTAATAAATGAAGAAAATACTCATAATTTCCAAACATGCTAAACAATATAAATATGCATTTAAACTAATGTAAGAGCTCTCGAATTACCAAAAACATTCATAAATAGATTTTGAGAAATTGGTAATAAATAGATTTTGAAAATCAAAAGAAAAGCCGATGGTATAATTAAATGATATAAATCTCACTGATTATAAAGAGACTTTCTCTTTGATTATTCGATTCACTTCAATATGACTTTTTTTAACTATTGTAGCACATTTGGATTTTAAATAACATCAAATAGATGTTAAAATCACATTTCTAAATGATAAATTAGATGAAAAAATATTTATGCAATAACCTAAGGGATTTGTTGAGAAAGGCCAAGAGAACAAAATAAACAAATTACAATGTTCTATTTATGGTCTACAACAATCATCTAGACAATGGAATATAAGATTTCACAATGTCATTATTTTATATAATTTTACGATGATCGAGGATGATCATTGTATATATGTCAAATGTTTAACAACTTTATTTGTAATTCTATCTTTTTACGCCAATGACATTTTATTAGTTGAGAATAACAAAGAGTGTTTAAATTCTATTAAAGAGTAATTGTCCTGTAATTCTGAAATGAAGGACATATGTGAAGCTAAATTTATACTTAATGTAAAAATTCAGGGAGAACATTAAAAGAGAAATTTATCTCTTTCTAAAGAATCTTATATCAATAAGATCTTGGAATTATTTAATATGCACAATTGTCCCCCAATAAATACTCCAATAGCAAAAGACGAAAATCTTCAATAGTACAAATTGACTCTTAAAGAAAAACAAAAAATGTATAATATCTTGTACTCCAATGCTATGGGAAGCTTGATGTATGGAATGATTTGCACACACCCTAATATTGTGTTTGTTATCGAATTGATAAGTAGATATCAATCCAACCTAGGTCTTGCTCATTGGAAAGCTATGAAGAAGATTCTATGTTACATTAAAGGAAGTGAACATCATTCTCTTACTTATAGAGGTCATGATCTCTAACTAGTTAGCTATACTAATGTTGATTGGGCTGACGATATGGAGGAACGAAAATCGACTTCAGGATATATTTTTTTACTTTATAGAGGAGCTATCTCATAGGCGAGTAAGAAATAAGCTTATGTTGCATTATCCACAATGAAAGCAGAATTTATAGCTTATGTCAGTGTAGTTTAGGAAGGTATTTGGTTTAGTAGATTTTTACAATATTTAGGAGTTGCCACACTTTCTTCACACCCACGAAAATATTTTTTGACAATTAGGCTACAATTGCTTATACGAAACATTCAAAATATCATAGCAAAAACAAACTCATTCATATTAAATATAATTTTATCATAGATATTGTTCAGAAAAAGAAGTGAGTCTGAAATCGATCTATACACATCAGATGGTTGCTTATCCTTTAACAAAGACAATACCGAGAGATGTATTTTTCTCACATTAGAATGATGAGATTATTTTCTATCTGATTTTCTTTTATATGTATTTTTGCAGACTTTAAATTTTATTTCCTAATTTTTGATTAATGATAATTACATTTCTTTTGTATGTATATTAACACAATGAATAGTATGCCAAATGAGATGAATAACTCTTTCACCAAGCATTTGCCTCTAATGCTTTTGTAGCATTAAGAGATGGACATCAGTACTTCAAGTCACGTATGTCGCCTTGATAGAGTTCAAGATGATGTTATTTTCTTATAACAGTTGATATGGTTACCCACAATAGCACGTGATTCTCAATGAATATCTATCCACCATAGCACGTGATTCATACCATGTATGTTTTTTCGACTATGAGGATAGTGGGAGAATGCACCCTCTTCCCCACTTAATGAAATTATCGAAGCAAATATACTTCCCATGTACCCTTAGTGACTTTCAACTATATTTAAGATTAGTTATTAAAGTTATTTTCTTTAGTATACTACCTACGATTATGGATGATTCGACAATATGAGTTGTAACACCCTAAATCCAGTTCACACTTGTGAACCAAACCAGCATACCCCAGTTAGGTCGGCTAACCCGAACCCAACTCATGCGGATCTAATCTCGGTGTCTTAAGATGAAGATATGACTCATCATACATGGATGAATGCTCAGAATCCTAACATGATATTACATGGATGACATTCAAACTAATTTACATACCAATACAATTACGATAAAAATAGCATAAAAATTTTGAAATACAACGAATAGAGTCTCCCCTAAAAGTGCAATTAGGGTCCACCCTGTCAAAATAATATATACAAGTATATATGCATATATCAACAATTTCATTCACACACGATCTAATATGCTGTAAACTCATTCTAGAACTTGGGTCTCAACCCACACACTTCCACTGCGCAATATATTCATGTTTCCTTTTTCCTGTCATCATGTCTTAATATTTTATCCCATCATGTCCTCATATTTTAGCATTTAATCACATCACATCAATATAATAACATCATAACAAAATATAACCACTCAATTGACTGACATGTGTGCAAGCGACAACAGTGCTCCTTCGTCCAAACTGGCTCCTCCAACTCGTAATTTTTACCTACATATAGTATAAAAATACGTCAGTAACAAGTGTTACTGGTCTGGAAAATAAAATAACTATAACAAGGTGGCTATGAGAGCAAACTCTCTTATGAAAGAAAACATCATATACTCCTCGTGAACACTCTGAAGGGCACCTACTAAGGAGCCACTGGGCTACAGACCCAGTAGCATCCCGAACTGGCTAATCTATTGCTGCTGATGCCTCTCTCGGCATTTTCTTACTTCATTTTCTGGTCTCGAATCCTAAGCCCTCTCCTTACCTCCATATTTCTCCTGGCCTTGAGCACGAAGGCCGAGTACTCTCAGGCAGTCGCCTTTAGTACCCTTTAAACCACAAGTTCGGACATGCGCTGTACTAAACAGTACCCGTAAACCTCTACATTCTCCGGGTGTGAGGAACTCAAATGCGGAGTTGTCAGGATCCCGCGGGAATGGAACAGTCCATTGCACTAATCCAGAGCCCGCTTTGACTGTCACGACATCCGCTCATGGTATGTGCAGTCAGTTTCTCTATCTCTCGTCTCACTGAAAACTCAATAAAATTATATATATAGGCATGGGAAAGGATTTATATAATAGGCCCAAAGGCAACTTGTGGTGGATCTTGTTTTCGAAATCATCCTCGAGGGAACTCATCCTCGAGGGGTTATTAATCTGGAAAACTATTCGGTTAAATGGCCCGAGTTAAGTGGGATCCAATAAAACGTCACTTAACCCGTCCTGCAAATAATAAAATAAACATACAATAGAAGAGAATGTAAAATAGAGATGAGTCCTAAACGGACCTGGTAGAAACTCCAAGCGTGTCATCGCGCCTAGGCGGCGAGCTCCTACTCCGTACATACACATCAAAGCTAAATACTAACACCTACTAACTAAATGATGCATCAAACTCAACATGACCAATACACACTCACAATACAACCAACATCAATCAACAATCAAATAATCATAAGTATGAAAGAAATTCTAACTCCTATTCATACCAATCTTATCGTATTTTTCTTAAGTTACGTCGTAATCACTTATCATGCTCTCATTAGATCACTTACTCTTCATTCACACTTAATCTCATCATGCAACTCATCGTTTCATCCATAATTAAGCATTAATCACATCAATAAATCAACCCTAGCATGTTGTGCTAACAATCATCAAGTTTAAATTACAAATTCAGAGGTAATTATACCCACATCGTCGGCAATCGGCGACGACTAGGGTTCCGTCGCGTGTCTCGGAGCTCAAATTTGGCACTCTTCGGCATCCAAAGTTCGATCGAGATCGACTAGATGAGCTCCGTGGAAGATTTGGTGAACTCCAATTTTTCGGTAGGTTTCAGTGGTTTTCCAGCAGCTTTCGGCGGCAGTCGCCGGCGGCGTCTACTGGCTGGAAAGCAATGATATTGGGTACCATTGGAACCGGCTCGGCAAGCCCGACGCGTCTACAGTGTCAACATGGTCGGCGGAGGTGGTGGCTCGCCGAAAAATGGCCAAAACAGAGGCGGCGGCGGTGGGTAACTAGATTCGACGGGGATGCGCGGCGATGGGTTCTAATTTGGTCAGGGAAGCTCACTGGAGGGTCGAAGGTGCTGAGGCGACCACCGAATCACTGCGGCGACGGTTGCCAGGGGCGGAATCGACGACACGAGCGCAACGTGGGCGCAGTGCTAGGCGCGACGATCCGACGTCGTGGAGGCCGGATGATGGCCAGCGGTGCTCAGGGCGGCACGGCAACACCATGGTGAGGCCTGGCAGTGACGATCGGTGGCAAGGTGGCGTTGGCTGCAGCGACAGCGACAACGACAAGAAAAAGGGTGGCACGACTAAGGTTTCGACGGGAAGGAAGAAGAAAGTGTCAGGGGAGGGAGAAAATAACTGGGTGGCAAACTTATAAATAAGACTTGACTCGACTCTGTCTCAAGTCTAGAATAATAACTAACTCGTATTAAATTCTAAAAAAATTGGGAAAAATCCTATAAAATCAAACAACACGAAAACATCATAATGATATGCTCTAGAACTATCAACCCACCAAAACTACCCCATAACGCGTCATAACACAGTAAACGGTCTAAAATTAATTCTACGATCCACTGTATATAAAAATAAAATAAAGAAAAATAACTGGCATACTCTCAAATATTCTGATAACTCATTCTGTTCTGTTGTGTTCATGATGTTATCATCATATACTTAGGTACGCATGACCTAATAGCTCATACACGCGACTAGCATCGACTCGGTACACATGTTCTAAAACTGACTCGACTCAAAAATAACGGTCAAACCGACCAGTTCTGAATATAAAACCCAGACTCGAATCGTGGGTTTTACATGAGATATACTTAAGAAATAATGATAATTGGTCAATCAAAAGTAATATATGTATGAAAGGAAGACTATTTTAAATCTATATCCAAATCATGACCGTTATTAAGTATTCGTGACTAAATAATGTGGATAACAAAAGTGGAGTAAAATTATTAAAGGATATATGATCTTCGCAATAATCTAGGGCACAACGTAAACAACTAAGTCATTAAGTATCTCTATCAGGTGGTTTTGGTGCTTTTATTTTCATTATTTTCACAGGTCACACGACCTACTCTTTGTATGATATTCTCTACAATTTATTTTAAATAAATCGCATTTCATGTGTAAGTGGAGATCGATTTGGTGGCACCCATAAATTAAAAATATCTTCCATTATGTTCGAGTGAGAGATGTTAGCGTATATAATAGAGACACGCCCATAATGGTATGCCCCATCCAAATCTAAATAAATATATCTAATAGATCTTTATCTAAATCTATATATAGATATATACATATCCTTATTAGTTAAAGAAGAAATAAATCTTCCAAATCCTTATCAATTTGGAAGGATAAATATAACTCCTTCTATATAAGGAGGACACACGTCAATATATATATATATAAAACTCCATCCAAATCTAAATTTATAAACCAAACACAATTATTTACCATTTAATTTTCTACTTCTAATACCGCACCTAACCATTTATCATTAAGGCGTAGCCAAACCAGACCCGACCATTTACCAAATGGATACCTATTTAACTATTCAAATTGCATATTTAAAAAATAGGTGAAAATATTTTAAAAACACAAATGGAATATTTGAAAATTTTATTAATAAATATTAGTTTTAAAAATTAATATAATATTAATTATTATAATTAAAATGCTAATATAAGAATTAGATATCAAATACTAGGTACCCATCACTATATTATCAAAACTAATCATTTATAATCGGGTACCCATTTTTCTCAAGTCATACCATATTATTAATTATTCAAAACCTTACTATCAAGGTTTAGGCGGGTTGGGTTTTGCACATACCCAACCCAATAGGCACACCTCTAGATTGAGTTTATATCTTAACATGCATGGCTTGGGCTACTAGGCTTGCAAATTTTTTACCGAGCTAAGTGCTAGCTTGCCTGAGCATGGATTTAGTTGTTCTCGAACTAAACTTGGTTTGTGGGAATATAAAGAAACTTGATCAAAATTGTGACTACAAAATTATAGTGACCTAATGTTGCTACTCTTTTTCTTTTTCTTTTTGTATTTTTACATAATTTTACCAATTTAGTTGATCATTTTCTATAATTATTATATAGATTATTCATTAATAAAATATACAGTAACAGATATTCTGAGCCTGAGTTGGATAGACTGATGGTCAAGTTCAGGCGCTTTCTAATGAGCCACCTCTGATCCTTGCTATTTTTAGACTCCAATGAACCAAGGAAACCTTTTTATTCAAGAAATAGTAAAAATCACAATAAAAATTGAAAGAATCAACAATAATATGTGATAAATGAAAGAAAAATGACCAATTAAACAATGACATGTGATAAATGACCCAATTAGTCTAATAATTCAATGACTGACCATTGGGGAAATTTGGTGACAGAGATGACATTTCTCTCTTTTTGCATAGTAACCAAATTAAGTGGGCTTTTCCTATGTTGAGGAGCCATGTGCCAAGTATTTTGTGCTCAAAAGGTGAATCTACAATGAATTGTATTGGTGTTTTCTTATATTACATCAATTATCAAATAGATACACATTGTTAGACAAATACCTAAAAGCTTTTAATGTCAAGATTAATAGAGTTAAACTTTGTAACTCCCGTATATAATATATCATAACTTAGGTTAACATAATAAAGTCAATATATGTAGTCAATGTATAGTCAATGTGCAATTATAAACTTATTAGATATAACATCTATATATGTACATGAATGAGGATACCCAAGTGTGACAAAGTTTATTCCATGCTGGTCGGTTATTTTTCTTGTGAATATGATTTTTGTGCCCCTTTTTAATTTCTACCCTTAAATTTTCCTTGCATTATTATCTTTCTTCAATCGTACATGTCTATGACCTTGGCTTGACACCTTTTCTATTGTAGTTAACATCACCAACGATGTTTCACTGAAATTAGTTGGGCAAGAGAATTACCTTCTTTGGCATTTTTAGTTCCTTCATGTCTTTAACAATCAAGGACTAATGAGTTTTGTTAATTATTTCATTAACCCACTACCCTCTCATACCATTAATACGTCCACCTATCTACCTTCTTCCAACGATCATTACTTCAATTGGTTTCGGCTATACCAAACTATTCAAAGTTAAATTCTTGCCCCTTCTCACGTTGTCTTAGGGCAATTGCTTAGACTTATTACTTCTTATGTCATGTGGTAAAAACTTTAGAAGATATACACGTCAAACTCTCTAATGTGTGTTCATCAATTCAAATTTGAGTTACAAACTATTAGATGTAGGAATCTTACAAAGACCAAATACCCTGAGAAAATCAAATCTCTATCTAACAGCCTTTTAGCGGCTGGTCATCACGTTAAAGAGATGAATTTAGTCTTCTATACCTTTGGCGGTTTAGGGCTAGATTTTGAATAATTTGTAATGTTTGTCACTTCTCAATAGGGCATCATTACAATAGGTGATCTACATTACCTCCTTGTCACTTCTCAATTGTCTCCCTTATACATCTCGTCCACACCAACGATCAATGTTGCAACCCAAACTATTGGCAAGCACTTTCTCTTTAACAATGCTAGTCGTGGTTGCTCTAATTGTGTTTGAGGTCAAGGTCATGGTCGTGGAAGTGACAATGGCTTCTACAATCAACATGTTTCAACTTCTGACAATGGGGCTCCACCATGCTAGATTTATAACAAGTGTGGTCACCCTGCACTCCAATATTATAATGGGCTTAATCAAGCATATCCAACATCATTTGCCCCAATTATTAATCTCACATGTTCGAGTAACTCATCAACATCTGAATGGTACCCAAACTCTAGAGCCACTCATCACATCACTAGTAATCCCAATCTACTTATTGGACAATGATCGTATCATGGATGTGATTAGGTTATGCTCGGCAATGACAAAAATTTGTTCATTATCTCTACTTGTTCTGCTCAAATTTCTCCTAGTATCTATCTTAAAAAATGCTTCGTATGTCCCTAGTTTGTCACAAACTTATTTTCTGAATCTCAACGTACAAGAGACCATAGGTATCTCATTGAATTTTTTTACTAAGGTTTTCATATTAAGGACAGGCCTCAGAGCCCATCCTTTTGCAGGGTCGGAGTAAGGATGGACTTTATGTTATTGACTAGAGATTACCACCTCCTCAAGGGTTACTCACAATTCATGCTAGATTGGATGTGTTGCATAATCATCTTGGTCATCCCTCTCAAGTTGCTCTTCAACAAGTTTTGCAGTCTTCATCTATTAAGGTCCCTAAAGTCAATAAGGATTTACATGTATGTTCATTATGTCAATCTTTCTAATCTAATCCCAATTTTGCAACTTTACCTTTGAAAATAATTTCAGCCGATAAATGAGGTACTTGTCCTATTTGTTCTAATCAAGGTTTTCACTACTATATCTCTTTTATTGATTATTTTAGTCGTTACAAATGGATTTAATTTTTAAAATTAAAAAGTGATATTTTTAATGCTTTCGTTAACTTCAAAACTTTGATTGAAAATTTGGTCCCTCATAAAATAAAATATTTTCAAAGTGATGGTGCATCTAAATTTATGAGTCATAAGTTTCAAAGTTTTTTACGCCAAAACAACATATTTTATCATGTGTCTTGCCCACACACCACAACAAAATAGTATTATACAATGCAAACATCGTCACATTGTAGAAATAGGACTTACTCTCTTAATTCATGCTTCGATTCCAACCTTCGATTGAGATTCTCCATTTCAAACTGTTATCTATCTCATCAACATACTTCCGCATGCAATAAGTCCATATAAATCCCCACAAGAGGTGCTCTTTTATAAAACTCCAAATTATACATCCCTTTAGGTCTTTGGTTGTCTGTATTTTCTGTACCTAAGGCCATATATAAAAATAAATTGTATTTTCATTCATTGCCTTGTATATATTTAGGATATCATCTTAATTACAAAGGTATAAGTGTTTGTATATTCTTAGTGGTCGTGCTTTTCTCTCTAGAGGTGCTATAGTTAATGAATTTGTCTTTCCTTTGTGTTTGTCACACAACCATCCACACATCCATGCAACCCACCTAGAGAGACCAACTCCTTGATCCCCCTCCTTCCCTTGCCACTACAAGCTATGTGCCCCAATCTTGAGCATCAAAATATTTCCAAATAGTCAACACCACCATCTTCCTGCCTTAGAACTGAAACACCCACTGATGTTCCTCCAACAGTAGTTTTAACGCCACCACCTCTAATTTCGGCTAATGAAGCACCCAATCCAAAAGTTGGCAATCAACCTCCTTAGTCAAGTGATCTCATTCAAAATGTACCAGTTCAGCAGGGATCTTCCAGCATTACACCTTTGTCTAGCCACCCTATGGTCAGTCATTCTAAAACAAATTCCCTCAAACTCAAAGTTTTCACTTCTACAAATCATCCCTTGCCCTTCCTCTTCATGAAACTATCTACTTGTTATACTGAAGTCATTAGCACCTGCATTGGTGTCAAGCTATGTCTGAAGAGTTTAATGTTTTACTCTCTAACAACTCTTGGTCTCTTATTCCCTTTACTACAAACCATACAAATGAGTATTTTGACTTAAATATAAACTTGATGGCTCCATTGATCGATACAAAGCATGACTTGTAGCAAAAGGGTTCAACCAGTGAGACGATATTGATTATTTTAGAATGTTTAGTCTAGTAGTTAAGCTTCTTATGAATCAGACCATCTTGAGTATTGCCATCACCCATGGCTTGCCCATTCGACAATTAGATGTTCAAAATGCATTCTTAAATAGTCATCTCACTGAAGAAGTCTTTATGGTTCATTCTCCTAGATTTGTTGATGACTAACAACCTACACATGTGTGTCGCCTTAATTGGTCACTTTATGGACTCAAACAAAGTCCACGAGTATGATTTATTCATGTGTCCAACCTATTGTATGAATTGGGATTCAAAAACTCTGAGGCTGATTCTTCCCTCTTCTATTTGTTTACAACTAACATAACTATGTTTATTGTAGTCTATGTAGATGATATCATAGTCACTGGAAGTTCTCTGTCGGTCATCTCTTCTCTCATTAAGGGTCTTAGCACTCATTTAGGATCTTGGTTCTTTGCACTATTTTCTTAGAATTGAGGTCACCAAGTAAGGATCTAGCCTCTACCTATCTTAGGTCAAGTATGTTCATGGTCTTCTCCAACGTCTTCATCTTGATGGATTCAAGCCTATCTCCACACTGGCCATAGTTGGGTCAAAAATGTCCAAGTACACTGGCACTCCTCTTTCAAACCCATCTATTTATCGTATTGTTATTGGTCCACTACAATTACTTACAAGATATACAATATGTAGTCAAACATGGTTGTTAGTTTTAATATGTTCCTACCAACGAACATTGGTCAGCTGCCAAACGAATTCTAAGGTATCTTAAGGGCTCTCTTGATCATGAGATCATGTTCTCTTGTTCTAGAATTTAATTTGACTGCCTACTTTGATGTTGACTGAACCAAAAATTTGGATGATTATTGTTCAATTATTAGGTTTGTCATCTTCTTGGGAGATAACCTTCTTTCATGGTCTTCCAAGAAATAGCTTATAGTGGCTCGGTCTAGTGTTGAGGCTAAATATGGGGCTTTAGCCATTACAGGTTTCGAAATCTCTTAGATCCTCGATCTCTTTTGTGAACTACACATTTCAATTCTTACTCCACCAATAATTTGGTATGTAATATTTCAATCATATACATTTCAGCCAATCCTATCTTTCATGGACGAATTAAACAAGTGGAACTTGTTGCTACTTTGTTTATAAAAGGTCACTAAAAGGTTCGATTTATTCTAACCCGTGACCAATTATCAGATATTTTGACTAAGGGCCTGCGTTGTGTTCAACATGATCGACTAATAATCAAACTCACGGTTCGTGAGTTTCGTCCACTGACCGTTAGTTTACTTGGGACTGTTAGACAAATATCTAAAATCCTTCAACATCAAGATTAATTGAGTCAAACTTAATAACTCTTGTATATAATAATATATCATAACTTAAGTTAATATAATGAAATCAATATATGTAATTAATATATAATCAATATGAAATAAAAAATTTATCGGATATAATATATATATATGTACATGAATGAGAATGTCCATGATAAAATTTTATTCCATTACTAGCATCAATGCCATTGTTTTTTTTAAAAAATGAATTCATACATGATAAATAAATACCCTATTTGACCTGTATTAAAGGGTTCCTACACATTGAAAACAATGAGAACATTGGTGGGCACCATGAGAATACCGGTGATTTCCATGAAACAATAATCACTAAACAAAAACACAACACCTGTGTTACAATCAAGATACAACCACCCTAGTTCAAATCGATGAAAAGATGAGTACATAATTTACAACCAAAAACGCATCAAATTTATACACACCAATGAAAAAAATAGAAATCTACACAACTGTTGAAATCCACCTGAACCATGCAAAACTCACATGCATTCACCTGTTTTTTTTTAAAAGAAGCTGTGTTGGGAAATTTTCTTTTTCCTTTCTACCAGATATAGTGACTTTTGTTTTCCCAAAATTATGGTCCAAAGCAGCCAAAAAGTTTGGATGGTGCATTACCAGTGGCTCGGTATTTAGCAGCCATCTCCTCTGCTTTGAGGATGTCTTCACTCTTCTTGGCTTCAACCATGGCCTTCCTTTCCTCTGCTTCTTTATGGATCATGGATATTTTGTTCTTCAGCTTCTCTGTATACTCAGCCTTCTTCTTTTCCAAGTCTTCCTGTAAGAGGCAGAAAATGTTTATAACATATTTACACAGGAATACCATTCTGTAATTTGTGCGCTTCTTTGGTATATACGATTCCAACACTGATCTAATTAATGGGTTTTCTTGATGCACTGCCAGTGATATTGGTGAAAGAGAAGTTTACCTCAATCTGCTTTAGCTGAGCATCCAATGACACTTTCTTTGAATTTTCCCAGGCACTTATAGAAGATAACTTCTTGATTGCCCTGTTTAATAGATAATGATAATAAATCCCACTCAATGTAGTATTGTAATTAGATAAGATTATAAAGAGCATCATGTGATATTAGATGGAACTTCAACAGAAAAAATTAGCTGGAAGATTATTGAGAGACTATTGCAGTAGTCATATTGCTGATATTAATAATTATAGATTGCCACCGCATAATAAAAAACAGTAGGAAGTCACCGAAATTGGATACAAAGACTGACATTTAAGCTTAGTAAAGGCAACTGTGAATTCCGAAACAATAATAAGATCCATAGGTAATCAAGTATTACTTGTTCTCAGCTTTTGTCTTCTCATTCTCTTCCCAGGCTTTGATTAAAGACATCCTCTTCTCAGTTTCAACTCGTGCAAGAACAGCATCTGCAGAAACCAGAGACTTAGATATGACTTGAAGAATAGTAAGCAGTCTTAATATATTTACTGATGCAAATTCACCATTAACTACAAACCTCTATCAATTGTGCTTACTGAACTTTTTGATTCCTCTGAAGGCTCTGTACATAATGAGTGAAAATACTGTGATGAGTTCTTAAATAAACATGCAAAGAACATAATGTGGACCTATATAACCAAATTTTAGAAAAAAAAACCACAAGCAAACAAAAAGCAATTGTAAAAACAAAGACTGACGACAAAACAACAGGCCATTTACACCATAATGACATCAAGTTTTTTAAAATATAGAATCATAGGTAGCAATTTTAAAAAATCTACAGAGAAGAAGCAAATAATGGCGTCTTGATCATATTTCCAAAAACATAAGACAAGCAATGTAACGAAGAAAAGTATATTGTTGGACGTTACAATCAGTACACTAACCATGCACGTAACCAAAGACTAATTAGAAATTGGAATGTTCAAGTTCTAACTTATAAGTTTTGCTTTCACATGAATCCGGAGAACACCCATGATATTATGAATAAAACAAGGGGAACCTCCTCATGCATTGCCTTTGTTTAGAAATTTTTCTTTGTTTGCAGTGAAGTGAAATAGAAGAATTACGGCACTATAAATAAAATAGAAATCCTACTAAAAGAAGAATTTAGGCCATTCATCTAAAGTGCATATTTAGGGAACACATTTTCACACAAAACGATGCCTGTACGCTCTTTAAGAATGCCCCAATAGAAATAAGACAACATAAAATATGGACAATACTAAACCCGATTTGTTTAAGATAGCATCCACTGCAATTGGTCAAATAGCATCAAGAAGGTTCGAATATGACTTCCTACTCAGGAAAATCACTGAAAGTATTATAACTAAAAGGCAACGGAAGCATCCACAGACCACCAAACAATAGCATATAAAATCCTACTCTTCCCAAATCAGAGCCATTGATCAATTTATGAGCTGGCAGATTCTTCAAAAGCAAAGTGCACCATAAATTTGTTAATTATTGGGGCAGGGGGCGGAAAAGTGAACTTTTTTTTCTTCTTCCACCAGATACCTGAAAGTGTGAGGGATGTGGATCCTAAACTAGGATGGCGGGGTTTTGATTTTGATGGACAAATAGAAGAGTTTTGATAGCCGGATGCTTTTTCTGGCACTCCTTTTTCCGGGCTTGGACAGACAATGCCCGAGCATTGGCGGAGTTAGGACGGAAAAGAGAACCATTTACTTTAAATTGTGAGGGGAAAGATCCTTTAAAAAAGGGATCAAAGAAATTTTGCATTGAAAACAGGTTGCAAAATGAAAATAAAGACATGGGAGCCAATCACCCATAACCCCCCCCCCCTTATTCAATTTGAAATAGGCTGGAATTCTCAACGGAAAACTTCATAAAATAGCAAACAAGCAAAGGGACCACGTGAGGGGTTGCCCATAAAATAAGCCAACTTCAGAATCTACAAGTTACCAATGCAAAGAAAAATGGCCATATCAGTAGCTTAGCACACACCAGAGCCTCACTTCTTAATGCATAAATCTTCATCTTCCATAACAGAGTGACATATATTGGGCTAATCAACTAGATATCGTTTTATACATATTTAGAAGGGATCAAATCTTGAAGAGTATGTGCAAACAAAAAATTAGAGAATAAAGTAGGACAGCTAAAACAACTCGGTCAAGGACGCTGGTAAAGTAGGTAAAAGAGATCTCTGAAACACTTTCTGACATAGGAAAAGAAACCCAAACATAATATGGAATTTATCTTCCAACAAATGAATATTTGTTCCGCAAATTCACTGACACCCAACGGTCAAAAAGTTGGGCAGAAAAAACAAAGCACCCGGACAATTGACAAAGAAGAAGAGAAACAAATTCACACAATTAACAGACATGTTGGGCAATCTAAGTCAAAATAAATCTTCCATTAAATTGGCTTTCAAGATCTAAACTCCACCATGTCGAAATTACTGCTGTAATTGTCGACGAAATCTTTTGTTGTTACCACAGAAAAAAACTGCTCAAAGACAAAAGTAGCAAAAGAGAGAGCTCGTCATGTCTAAATTACTGCCATTAGATGAAATCTGTCATTGTTACCACAGATAAAACTACCCAGTTACAAAGTAGCAAAAAGAGAGAGCTCCCAGCTGGTTCTAATATTTTACAACAAGGAAACTGATGATCACACGAGCTCAAAACATAAGGGGGAAAGGGGTAAGGGTGTGGAGAAGCAAGGCAGATCAAGACCAGGCACAAATAAGAAGCTAAAAAATCAACATATTCGTATTTTTACATCAACAATTAATGAATCCAAACAGCTTCTACAGTATGGATGTATTCGTAACCACTGATCCAAGAACATGCATACAACATAACAAAAAATCCACTACAGCATATCTCAAAACCAATCCAAAAGACGTGACTTTTCGCAAGCAGAAAACCCAACCAAGCTCAAAAAACGATGCCATGGCAACAGGAAAAATCCTTCTTACTCTCAACAACGGCAAGAGCTTTGGACTCATCCGCAGCCTTCTCCTCCGGTAGGACCACCGCCTTCTCCTCCGTCACGTCCTTGGCCGTCGCCGCCTCCGACGCCTCGGCAGCAGCCTTAGCTGGAGTCGCCGCAGCAGCCTCCACCGCCACAGCAGGCTCGGCCTCCACTTTCTTGGCCTCCTCTTCGCCCATACTGCCTTGTTACACCTCCTTTACCGCTACCGTAAAGCTAAAAGAAGCTAACTTTGGAGCACCCAAGTTGAAGAAAAGGGAGGTTGGTAGCTTCCAAGGTTGGTGGAAGAAGAAGGATAAGGAGAGGTTGGTATGGGTGGTTGCTGTAGGGAAGGGGAAGGTGAGAGCTGCGGCCATTTTTATAGACAGTGAGGAAGAAGAATCTCCAAGATTCTCATGGAAAATTGGATTTTTGTGGAAAATGAAAATAATTTTAATTTTTTAATTTACGCCTTTGCCCTCGTTTAAATTTTATTTATAAATTTTAAAATTTTATTCTATTTGCGTGATTAGTAGATGTATTACGAAGGCGAGATGGATTTCTATATAAATTTTAATTTTATACGTAAAAATTTATTAAATAATAAGATATATTATAATAATTTAATATTTTAAATATAAATAATGATTGATTTTAAATATAAATCCTCATTAAATGAGTAAATAAATTATAATAATTTAATTTATTATTATTTTTATTTGTTATATTTTAATTTATTAAATTTCCTATTTTTAATCAGAGGCAATTCCCTTTTTATTAATATGAGTAGATGTATTTAAAATAAAATAAAGAGTGTAATTTAATTGATGTCATGTTTAATTATGATATTTAAGACTATAATCTTGAGAAATTTTTTAAATAATAATAATTTTTTTGGCCTTATAATAATTTAGTTTACATAAATAAATGTCTTGTATTTGGTAAATTATTAAAGTGCAATGTCGCATTTATTTAAATTTTAATACATCAACTAATTTTTTTGGGTATATTTATTAATTATATTGTATATTTTATAAGTAAATCATTTAGTTACTATTTGCTTTCTATATACTCCTTTAAAACTATTCAAGTTAAAAAATATCTATTTTTTATACAAATTACAATTTTTTTAGAATCGATAAAGATAATTAATATGACTATCTCCTCTCTTTTTTATCAACCTTATAAAATAAGAAATGATTGTTCATTCCTTCTTAAAAGTCATTGCATTTTTATTTACTTTCTAACAAATTGATAAAAAATAAATGATCAATGATGTCAAGCACCATATAGAAACGCTAAGACAGAAACTTTGGATAGACAAAATTTTCAAGAAATATAGCATATTTCCAGTAAGGGGTAATACAGACCGACTAGGGAAAAATTCCACGCCTTTTTTTATTTTGGATAAACCGTTTATTAAATATTTACTGAGTCCAAAAGGTGAGGCTACGAAAGCACAAAGGAGAGGGGAGGCCGAGCCATTCAAGGACAACCTAACTCACTCCCCACCACTCGTTCACCACCGTATATCAACAGAGTGACCGAGTCAAACGATCCCAACACCAGTAAATGGCCGGAACTCCCTCCCCACACCAAATTAAACAAAAACAATGCATTCTAAAGATGAACTTACATTTGATTAACGATGTGGGGATTGTGTTATGGAACAATTTTGGTCTCACGTGAGATAAAGAATGGGTCGTTAGGAATGTTTAAATAACCTACACATGATGGGTTCTTTATATATAGTAGATATATGTTCTTAGTGACAAAAGATATAATGTTGGTGTGAGTTGGTTGAGAAATGACAAATTGTTAGCTCTCCCTTCTCATCAGACTGGCCTCTTTTTTTATTCTTTCAAGCCAAAATGTTTGGCTTCTACTAGCAGGAGCTGGGATAATTGATGTCATTATGCACAGTTTGCAATCCTAGTTTAGATTTGATTGAAGGTTTTTAAAGTTGAAATAATAAAATAGTGTTGTTGGAGAGTGACAGTGAGATTGGACCGGTGGTGGCCCACCGAATAAGGTGGCCGGTTGAGGACGGATTCGTGACCGTTGAGTGCTGGCCCGTTTGGATTTGGTGGTTGACCGTGACAACGGGATGGGTTGGTAGCAGTTAAACCGTAATGTGAGCCGCCGGACTATGTTAGTTTCCCTGTTCCCTCACAATAGATATGTCCGCCCGTCGGTACATCACGGACTAATTAATGTTTCACATATATTTATATATCAGTTGCTTGTAGGTTTATGCTATGCTGTCACGGGTACTCCTGGGTTTGTCCCACATTATGATATATATAATAGGAGATTTATATATTAGTTAATGGAAAATCTTATTTCTTAAATTAATTTTTGTATTAAAAGAGATTTAAAAAACTTGTTTTAAATTTCTTTTAAGGGTCCATAAGGCCCAATAGTGATATTAAAGTCTAGTTAATTTTAATGTTGTCTCGGTTTACCCCGAATTAGAGTTTTTTAAAATTTTACTATAACATGTTATAATATGTGATTCGTATATAATGAGTAAGAGATAATTTGGATGATAGTTAACTTGAATTAGAGTTTTTTGTGTTGGATTTTGGATGTATATATATAAGTATATAATTGTATCATATGCTATTAATAAGGCTTGGGCCTAAATTAAATTGATCTATTAAAGTTAAGGTTAATGAGCTATTAATATTTAAGATAAATATGTGGAGATATCATATATTTAAGATGAGTATGGATAAATATGTGTAGATACCGTTTTCTGTAATCTCTAATTTATGATGGGTTAAATTAAAATTATGAAAGATAAGGATAAATATGGTTATACGAATAAATACGGTTATGGTCTCCGAATTCGCACCGTAGTTTTTTTTCTGGTATCCCATCATCCAGGAACTCTGGCTTTGAAGAACCAGTGTAGAATTTGGAAGATCAAAACTTAAAGAAGTGAAGAATCGTTTTGCTATTATGGATTCAAGTACGCTTCCGTAATTAAATTTTATTTTCTTGATGATTTAATCTAAAGAAAGGTTTTGTTGATGATAGTTTGATCATCTGTATAATTTATATGTGAGGAGAGAATTGTTAGGTTTATCCACATCATATATAGAGGTAATCGATGACTTATATAGAGGCTAATGAGAACTTCTTATACCTTGAGCTACCTTTTTGATTTTCGTGTTACCTTTTTTGAAACTTCACTATAATATATATTTAGTATGCGGTGAAGAGGAGATTATTCGGATAATAGCCTTATCAAAATTAAAGTATGACGTATACAGGGAGAATTATTGAGTTTATCTTACATCATATTTAGAGGTGACTGGTAACTTATATATAGGCAATGTAAAAGCCTTATTCTTTTAATTACTTTTTGGATTAGGAGAGAATAACTATAAAACCCGTTTTAAGTCCTTTTAAGGGCTTATAAGGCCTAATAAGTACCTATATATATATATATATATATATATATATATATAATTTTTATAAAGAAAACAAATTAATACAAAATTTGCATCTGGGTTAGCTAAAGTGCTGATTTGCTTCATTTTTTCTTGCCTCTTCTAATGAAAAAAATGAAAGGAGATTAGATCAACTGCCTACATTTAGATTCACACTGCATCCCATTTACATCCCATTGAGCTCTCATTCATCCAAATTTGGTGACCACTTGAATCATGTCCTACCATCATGAAATTATGAAGCCGACGACACTTGAAGATGTGAGTTGTCTCAACATAAAAGAAGTCGGTTTTCACGTGTTTTCGTGTTATTCACAGGTGAGTATTATATTTAGTTTGTGGACCATAAGGTGAGCATCCCTAAATAGCTACGCAATTGTATTTTAAACAAAGATAGGTTAGGCAGGTGTTCTGGCAAGTCGGCAGCCAACCCAAGTGTGATTGTGTACTTAAAGCTTTGGCAATTGGAACTTAATATATTATCCTTCACAAATAGACGTGGACGAGACTATAAGCACATTGTATTGGAGATTGAAATTTTGAGCGCTCTTGCCGTTTTCATTGAATTCAACGTCACAAAGTGATACTTGATAAGTTTATATATCACTCTTAAAGTCATAGACTTGGGAAGTTTATTATGCACTCTTTCATTAACTGGGTAGGATAAAATTGAAGTGAGTGACACCTCATAAGCTTATATAAGTTACACATCTATTTTAAATATTTTTGGTGGGTCTCACAAAATAAAATGTATATGTGTAGTATAAGGAAGAGGTTGATAAAATTTTATTTTTATTTTTACATCGATATGATATATTTTTAACTTTTTTTAAAATGCACTATTTAATAGATTTTATATTAATTTTTATTAGAATTATTTTGATAATTAAGGTGACAGGATTAGAAGCATTACATTGAGTTTAAAAATATATAATTATCATTATTATTTATTTTTTAATTTATCTTTGCAGATTTTGAGTAGTGAAACCATTAATTTGGTCTAGATAAGAAGTGTATCTCGTATAACCTATATGAGCTATATAAGGCTTGTCAGAGTATTTGATGTGAATTTTATCCATGCTAATTTGATTGGGCACACGTTTTATTTCTTGATGAAGTATATTATCTTGTCAAACATTTCATATCTTTAATATGAAATTATATATTCGCTCAAAAGACTATTTTAGTGCATTCTAATTCACGATTTTTAATCAAATTTCATTGACAAGACTCGATTGAGTCCAGTAATCTTAATATAACTTTTATATAGTTCAACTAAATTGATATTTGACGCCGTTAATTAGATAACTAGTCAATGTGTTTGTGATCAGAATAAGTGTTAACATATAAGAGAATATATATCCATTTTACACTGTCCTACATCTTCTCTACATTTGGTGTCTCATAGTCGAGAAGAAGGCAAAACAATTGACGTTTTGCTTATACCATAATCAATATAATTTAATGTGACATCACACCATACGTGGCTACGACTATTGATAATCTGAAAGGGCTTCTTATCTTCCGGTCATGCTTGAATACCAACCATAACATCATTACGTAATACTTGTAACTGAAAATTAAAGCTATGTAAAGGATTTATCAAAAGCCCAAAATTTCATCTTTGAGGGGACAAAATCTAATTATTAGACAAGGTAAGCTTACCCAAGTGACATGATACTCTTTGGAAGTTACTTGGGGACTTTCAAAGTCACGAGATTGAAACAGCTTTCATGGTTGCCCTTACGGGTGTAAATGAGCCGAGCCAAGCCGGACAGGGATATTGTTGAATTTGACGTAATTTTTGACAAACATGTTTGAACGTATTTGAGTGTTTGACGAGTTTTGAAGTATTATGAGTTGAGCTGAATTCATTCAAAATTTATGGTGTTTGGGCTTCGCTCGTATTCGGCTTGTTATGTTTTCGAGCTGAGCAAATATTTGTGTTTGGCTCATGTTCGATTTATATCGAATCAAAATTTTTTTCCAATATTATATAAATTTAATATGACCTTAATAGTATTGACGAACCAAATATTTTTTCGAATTTTAACACATAAAATTTGAGTTTCAAGCCAAACCGAACAGAACACTCTTTAGCTCAAGTTCTATTCGTTATTCAACGAACTATTCATTTTGAGCCAAGTATTTTTTGAATACAAAATTAGTGAGCACGAGTTCAAATTGAATCAAGCCGAACCTTTTGAGAAGCATTTTACGTTCAGCTTGTTTACATCCCTAGTTGCCCCATGATATTTACCTTGATTCAGATTCATTTAATTGCACCTTGACTCGCTCGATAAATACCCTTAACAAAAAATAATTCAGATTCATTTTACGTTTGAGCAACAGATATAGATATAACCTTCGGCGATGTTGCCAGCTTTAGCCATGGCCAAAGCTTAGTTGGAATCTAGAAAGGCATTGCTTGCAGCCTTCAATATGGGTGCATTCTAATTCGTGAAGGCTTTAAAAAATGTAAAAACAAGTAATTACTATATATACCATGGAAGCTACATATTAATATCCCATCAAAGAGCTTGCACCCTTTTATTATCTTACAAAAGAACTGTTGTTTAAACAGTCACAACGACTTTATCGCTTTAAAACGGGATAGGGTTCTTTGAAAACGTTGGAAAGTAGAATTGTGAGCTGTAGAATCAAATCAACTTCTTTCAATATGAAAACTCTCTTCCCAACCTCCCCAACCGACTCATGAAATTTTCTTGATGACATCTCATAAATATGATTGCGGCTAATAACTTTTCAGGTCTGTACAAGTTATAAACGCTTGCAAATGTATCATTCCTTCCGACGTGTAGAAAGATCCAATGGAGAAAAATATTTCCAAGTGAAGGGAATTAAAAGAAATGATGTGGCAAAACATGAGATCCTAAAGTTTAATTTCGCATGTTCAAAAGACAGAAGGAAAAGAAAAAATAACACAACTTCAAGTGTATATTTCTGTATATACTTGTAGTGGGAGTGGAATGATTCATGGAAATTGCAAGTGAACAGGCAAATATGTATCAAACAAGACAAGGAGGCAACAGTGCAGTCACGGGCCGACATAATCTGAAATAAAGAACAGTACAAACAATAAGAAATATGTGCCTCGTATCCGTCGGCAATGTCAATTTCTAGAGATAAAGGAAGCCATAAACTAAAAGGATGAAGATGGTAACAAGTGATGTTGAGGGATTGGTTCCACCAATTTCTGTGTCGGGATTTTGATCAAGTGGGACTGGCCAAACTCAACTTCATTGTTGTTCTGCAAGGTTGTGTCAGTTATGCGTCCATTGTCTGTTAAGAAAATATTCCCACTGCAATTATCATAAAGAAAAAATGAAGTCGGCCGGTTCATAATCCAGTCCCTGCAAACCCAGAAAATTATCTGGCTATTGATCTGTTAGCAAAACTTGTTGGTTCCTTAGAATGCCCGAGGATCTTAGATATCGTCTGAAAACATCGATTGTATTTGATTAGTACATAGTTTACCTTCCCAATAGATCAAACAGCTAACAGACTCGAAGATCCTCAGGAAAACAATGAAAGTGTTCTACCAATGTCACTGCTTTTGCTGAAACATCCCAAATCATGATTTGTAACTAAATCTGTTAGCTATGCCAAGTTGTAAACACAACCTTACTCCACATTCAAGTATGCAGAAATTCTGTAATTGGAGTGGCTGGTACAAATGTCTATATTCCCAAACCACTCTTCACAAGATGGTTGTGGTCAAAGTTTGATCAAGCTAGTTTCTGAAACAAAAGACAAAACAATTTGAAGTTTTGATAAGTGATGTAAATTATATACAAAGGCCATCACTATCACACAAGAAAGGTACAAACATTATCAGTAAACTCAACTCCAAGACATGTTTATTCATTCCCTCTTATTCTCTTTCTTCTTCTTTTTCCTTTTTTTTCCCTTTCCCTTTGCTCTTAGACTCATTGCCCTCCTGCTCTCCCATTTTGCCCACTTCTTCTGGTTGAGATAATTTGCTCTTCTTTTTCTTTGTTTCTTTGCTTGCTATTGAACCTTCTGTTGCAATTGATCGTCGGCATCTTCACTTCCCTTTTCTTCTTTTTTTCTTCTTCTCTGTCTTTATTAGATTTTCCTTCTTTTCGTACCTTTATCTTCAGCCTCTTCAAGGTCTCTTCTTCTTGTTTCCTCTTTTTGGGGCAATTGTCCATTACTTGATTAACTGGCTTCTCAACCGAATTCTCTGTAGTTTGCTCCAGGACTACATCAGTCAACTGGCTCCTTACTCCCCTCATCAGTTCCACGACATCAATGCTGTGAACACAATCAATCTGCTGTTCAAAACTAGACGTCAGCATTACAAATTACTTGTGAGGAAGCTGATAAAAGTTCCATATACGAGAAGACAACACCACCCCAGTTTCTCTTAATTGTATTTCCCAGTTTTGAATGAGCAACAACCAGTGTTTCTCCAACGCAATGAGTTCCCAAGAATTTCCATGAAACCCTTGCTAAGCTTGCAGTCAAGCCGCTAATAAGGCCTCAGAAGTGTTGTCAAATTAGTAAAGGTTTTGATCTTCACTACCTGCTATTGAAAATTTTATAGAGAACTCACATTTACCAGAGCATTTCAATTCTACCTATAATGTATTAGCTAAGAAACTTCAATTGACAATATTGCTAACAGTGGGCAGCGCTGGGTATATATATATATATATATAATATATAATAATGCTGCAATGTGCTGCAGCCTTTTTGCAGCACATTAGAGTGCACGGCCCATGGGCCATTGGATAAAAATCCAACGGCCCACAGGCCTCAAGTCCATAGCCCTACCGCCGACCCACCTAACCCGTCCGACCTGCCCGTACGCCCGAACCCGCAGCCCGCCCGACGCCACCCGCCCGACAGCGCCGCCCACCCGACCCAGCCCGCTGCCCTGCGACCAAACCCCCTGCTGCGGCTTCCCTAGCAAGCGCCGCCCACCCGACCTCGCCCGCGGCCCTGCGCCCGGCCCCCCACCGTGACCGACCAACCCCACCACCCTGCTCGCGGCCCTTCGCCCAGCCCCCCACTGCGACTGACCAACCCACCACCCCGTCACGGCCCGCCCACCCGCCCCAAGCCACGGCGACCCCCCCCCCTCCGCCCCCAGCCATGGCCCCCAAGCTGCCCGCCCCTCCAATGCGGTCGGGCCGCAGCGGAGGGGCGGGCGGCTTGGGGGCCATGACAGGGGGCAGGCGGGCTGGCGGGCCGCGGCTAGGTGGTGGGGTTGGTCGGTCGCAGTGGGGACCGGATGCAGGGCCGCGGGCGGGGTCGGGCGGGCGGCACTGTCCGGGGGAGCCACGGCTGGGGGCGGGCCGGCCGCGGCAGGGTGGTGGGGGGCTAGGCGCAGGGCCGTGGGCGGGGTCGAGCGGGCGGCGCTGTCCGGGGGAGCCACGGCAGGGGGGTCGCCGCGGCTTGGGGTCTTGGAGGTCCGTGGGCCGTTGGATTTTCATACAACGGCCCACAGGCCGTGTATTAAAAAAAGTTGCAGTGCATTGCAGCAGCCCTATATATATATACATACATGCTACATTTGATCTTCTCCTCCTATGTGGTTAATCCTTTCGCCTCTCCAACACTCTAACCTCTCAATAATCCCCTTGGATTTCTAGCTCTCCATCTCGCCTCCCAATCTCTTCACGTCTCCAAGTGGCCTCCTCTCTTCGTCTTCGACTCCCTTCCCCTCCCCTCACACTATAACCCTCCTCCATCTTCTTTTTTCCCCCTCCCCTCCCTCTCTTTTGTCTTGCAAGTTTGTTTATTCTGCCACTCTCAAAAAGGTCCTTTCTTTAATTTCCCGGCTTTTCACATGTTTGGTGGCATCTGAATATTTTGCGGCATTTGGTTGACTTTTGATAATTTGGATTGAAACTTCTTTAGATTGGGGAGATTGGTTTGGGACTGATTTTTATGTTTTGATGATGCTACGTTTCCGGTGCATGTTAATGAGAAATCAGTTGGCTTTGGCAGAGGCAATGGAGAGGCAGTGTGGAGTGGCATGGTCGAAAACTTAAGGGTTTTGATCGTGGAGATAAACGGGCGGCTACGATGAAGCTGGCGTAGGTAAAGATTTCCTGCCTCTGGCGCGGGAAATCTTTACCCGTATATATATATGAATAACTTTGTTTCAATTATTTAAATATTTATAATTTTTAAAATATTATTTAAAAAAAATTAATCTAATTTTTCTTTATGAGTTGTAACTATGCATTATACGTTATCTTGGATTTTAAGTATTAATGGAATTAATTTAGATCTCTTTTTTTACTATTATGCTTACAAAGCCTAAAAAGTATTTATTGATTTGGGTTTTATCTTATCCTCTTTTTGATTTTTGGAACAATTGAAATATACAATTTTATTTTTTGTGATTTGGGTTTTATGAATAACTTTATTAAAATTATTTAAATATTTACAATTTTTTTTTAAAATAACTTAAATATTGTGTTTAAAGTATTTTTTACAAAATTATTGAAAAAGCTCGAATTTATAATCGAGTCTTAAACCAAGCGTTTATTTTATAATCGCTCTCAATAATCCTGGGCAGGCATATTCGCGGCGAAGCGGGTAAAATGCGTTCGTTAATAACGCCGTTTGACACGCCCCCTCCTCATTCCCCCGTTAGCTCTCCGTCCCCGCCGCCGCCGCCGCCGCCGCCGCCGCCGCCGCCGCCGCCGCCGCCGTCGCCGTCGCCGTGGCTGCTCGCTGCGGTCGAGTGAGCTTCGTAAGGTTTCGTCCCCACTTCGCCCAATTGCATGCCATTTTTGTGTGGGTGCGGCATTGGCGCGTTTCTTGATTGATCCGCCACCTCCTACTTCAAATCCTTTGATCCGCCCCCGTTTGGTTTTCGGCCTTGCTCTCGCACCGATCGTTCCTGCGGGTGAATGCATTGTGGCGGGTTCTCGATTCGAATTGTTTTTCCTTGGTCTGTTAAATGGGCGGCATTTTGGGTTTTGTATGCTGGGTTTGTTGTTGATTGATTGTGCCGTACTTGGGGGGCTGATTTCTTGATTTCTTGATTGCTCGTTCTTGACGATGCCCACGCCTACCACAATCGTATTGGCTTGATGGTTGTATCGTCTCTTTTTAATTTCTTTTTAGATGTAAAATTTTTTTTTGGCTCCGTGTTTTGGATAATTTTGGTGTTGTTTGTGATTTGTGCTTCAAGATCTGTTTTTTGCAAGTGTTTTTGGGCGATTTAAGTGTATACCTTTCTTCACAGATTGATAGGTGAGTTGATGGATGATGATTTTGGATTATCCGTCTGAGTCATTTGCCTCAAGACATTGGTCTGTTATCTTATTTGGTGGGATATGGTTTGCTCTGTTACATGTTAAATAGTTGTAAGATTCGCAATTAATCACTTTTGACAAAAAATGACTAGGCACGTTTGGGCTACACTGTTGCAAATAGTATTGGAGCCGACTCAAGCCGTGCTGGACAATAGAAGTTTGTCTAGATATAGATTCAAAGCAAGTTTATGAGCCATAGAAAAAGAATTTTGTAGAAGGAATTTCTTTAAAGCGGGTGAAATATAAAATCCCAATCAGTAAGTTAGTCCTGTATCCAATACTTACATGTATAAGATCTAATATATTAGTACGATGATGCTTATAATTTTGTTAGTTAACCACTTTTGAAAAATAATTAGGCCCTCTGTTTACTCTTTGGCCAAATCGGTACTTAAGCAATATTGGTTTGTCACTTATTGGGAATAGTGAAAT